>JARQOD010001276.1:0-103451 GCA_033576555.1 Oophaga sylvatica
TTTCTACTGTTTAGCACATCAAGGGCTCTGCAAACAGAACATGACGCCCGCATAACATTCCATCAAAGTGTCATGTATAGTGTACAGTTCCTATAGCGTCTTGTGCTTGGGTGCGAGGAAAACACAGGAGACATAGGTTGATATGAAATGACTTGTATTACTTCATACAAGCATGCTGAAAAGTTCACACAGTTTGCAGGAACAGAGGCAGGAGAACACAGCAGGCCAGAGTAACTTCAAGCTCTACAATAACTCTCCAAAGCAGGTTCAGGATCTCTTCTCTGTACCGTAATTCCTCTGCAAACATGGGGATTCACCAAACAGCAGGTTTCCAGAGTCCAAAAGTGTTCCAAAGTTCCTCAGTAGGGAATAGCTGGAGTCTCAAAAGAGACAAAGAACCTTACATTACTCCCCCTTAAGGACAACCTCCGGTTGACCTCAGACCAGGCTTGTCAGGGTACCTCTGATGAAACTGGCGGAGCAGGCGAGGAGCATTTACATTATTGACTGGTTCCCATGAGTTGTCCTCCACTGGGTAGCCCTGCCATTTAATCAAATATTGCAACTGATTTCTGTACAACCTGGAATCTAGAATCCTTTCCACCATAAATTCTTCCTGACCTTCGACCAGCACTGGGTCAGGGCAAGGAGAAGAGCGTCCAGGAAACGTATTGGGTGTTGCAGCCTTTAGTAGGGATACATGAAAGACAGGGTGGATTCTCATAGTTCTGGGCAGTTGAAGACGACAAGCAACAGCACTTATAATTTACTGATTTATAAGGTCCAATGTACTTATGTCCCAATTTAGACGATGGAATCTTTATTTTAAGATTTCTGGTTGACAGCCAGACCAAATCTCCTACCTTGAAAGCTGGTGCAGGTTTACGAAATTTATCTGCTGCTTTCTTGTACCTTTCCTAGCCAATTCTAGATTTTCCTTTAGAAGATCCATATTCTTTTGTAAAGAAGTGATTCTTTCAGCCACTGCTGGCAAGGGCGTATCTATGGGAAATCGAGGAAGAATGTTAGGATGATAACCTAGATTGGAGTAAAAAGGAGACTGTTTAGTGGAGGCGCTCTGAGAGTTGTTATAAGAGAACTCAGCTAATGGAAGTAGATCCACCCAATCATCCTGTAGGTGGCAGATAAAGCAGCGGAGATACTGCTCCAGGGTCTGATTGGTTCGTTCTGTCTGTCCATTAGTCTGGGGATGAAAAGCAGAAGAAAGGTTTACTTTAATGTCCAATGCGGCACAGAAATTTTGCCAAAACCTTGAAGTGAATTGCACCCCTCGATCCGAAATTACCTCATCCGGTACTCCATGTAAGCGAAACACATTCTTAATCATCAAGTCTGATGTCTGTTTTGCAGTGGGTAAGCCGACACAAGGGATAAAATGAGCTGCCTTTGTTAGACGGTCAACCACCACTAGAATGGTGTTCTTCCCTTGAGAGGTTGGTAACTCCACAATGAAGTCCATAGAAATGGATCCCCACGGGCGGGACGGGGTGGGAAGAGGTTGTAACAGACCAGTTGGTGAGGAGCGAGGTGTTTTGCATCTTGCACAGACTTCACATGAAGTGACATAGTTTAAGACATCTTTCCTGTAAGTGGGCCACCAAAAGAAACGAGAAAGAAATTCTTGTGTCTTTAGAATTCCCCTATGCCCGGCTATCTTGGAATCGTGGATGAGTTGCAATACTCTCAATCTGACTGTTTCAGGTATATACAGACGTTGTCCCTGAATCCACACACCATTCTTAAAGACAAGACTTACGTCCCTTGGGGGTTGAGCCAACAAAGAATCCGCATGGTATGCTTCCTTGATGTCCTTTAAACAGGAAAATGCTTCCTGAGCTTGCGGGGTCCAGGAGAACCTAGACTGTTTCCGGGTAAGTTGGGTGATAGGTGACACTACGTCAGAGAAATTCCTAATGAAACGTCTATAGAAGTTGCAAACTCGATGAAGCGCTGCACCTCCTTCACATTTCTAGGAATTGGCCAATCCTTGATGGCTTGGGTCTTGCTTCCATCCATACTAATCCCTGGCGTAGATAGTACATACCCCAGAAATTGAATTTCGGTCCTATGGAATTCCACTTTTCAAGTTTGATGTAGAGATGGTTTTGTCTTAGGCGTTCTAAGACCATTCTCACATGTCCATGATGTTCCTCTGTGGAGTTAGAAAAAATTAGAATATCATCCAGATAAATCACCACAAATGTATCTAGGAGATCCCTGAAGATGTCATTCACCAAGTGTTGGAAAGTGGCTGGGGCGGTACTCAGACCAAAAGGCATAACTAGATATTCAAAGTGTCCATAGCGTGACCTGAAAGCAGTCTTCCATTCATCCCCAGGTCTAATACGGACCAAGTTATAGGCCCCACGGAGATCCAGTTTAGAGAAAATTTTGGCGTGCCGCACTCTCTCCAACAACTCAGGGATTAAAGGCAATGGATAACGGTTTCTAATAGTAACCTTATTGAGTTCCCTATAGTCTATGCAGGGTCTCAGAGATCCATCTTTCTTCTTCGCAAAGAAGATGGGTGCACCTGCGGGAGATGAAGAGGGGCGTATGAAGCCTTTGGCTAGATTTTCATCTATGTAGTCCTTCAAAGCTTTTAGCTCGGGCCCCGCTAGGGGGTAGATCTTACCAAAAGGTATCTCGGCTCCAGGCAATAATTCGATTGGACAATCATATGGACGGTGAGGAGGAAGCTGATCAGCGTTCTTCTTGTCACATAAATCCACATAGTCCTGGTATACAGCTGGTAGTTCAGGGACTGACATGGTTCCTTTAGGAACAGAGCAAGCTGAAACTCCTTGACTCATCTGTTTCTCCGGAAAGTGTAATTCCTTGGTCTCCCAGTTAATCGTAGGATTCTGCGCCTGCAGCCATGGTAGCCCTAGAATAATGGGAAAGTGGGGAGAAGAGATAAGCATAAAAGACATTTTCTCCTGATGATCTTTACCCATAAGGACCCTCAAAGGCTCTGTTTCCTGATCCACTGGTCCAGAGATCAGCAGGGAGCCATCCACAGTCTCCATCTGTACTGGAGTAGCCTTCTTCACTGAACGTATCCCCTGTTTCAGAGCAAAGGAGATATCCATAAAATTTCCACTTGCTCCTGAGTCGATCATAGCAGAGCTAGACACCCAGACTGAGTCCACCCAGAGTTTGATGGAAAGGAAGCAATGAGAATTGTTTCTTTTACAACTCAGCTGGGACACCGCTGAGGAAACTTGAAAAATTGCAGCGTTTATACCGTCATTGTCCCCAGAACTAACAGAGTTTAAGTCCGAAAAATCAAGATCTCTTGCAGCAGATCTCTCTGGAGTCTGAGGCTCGGACATGAGAGAGCTCCTCTCGCAACACTCACAGTGAATGACTGCTGCAGTAGTCTTACGAGAACGACTGGGGCAGTTTATAATGAAGTGCCCTGACTTACCACAGTAAAAACATAGATTTTCCTTTATACGATGTTCTTTGCGTGCATCACTAACCCGTCTTTGTAAAGAGTCCACCTGCATGGGTTCAGGTTCTGGTTCCTTTGTGATCCTACTCAAAGGTTCCTTAGCTGAGGAGGGAGGTAGGAAAAGGTTAGTGCGATCATTTTCGAACCATCTCTCTTGTCTGCGTTCAGTCAGACGAGCATCAATACGGATGCAAGGTTAATAAAGTCACCTAACGCAGTGGGAGGGTCGGCACGAGCAAGTTCATCCTTAATCAGTGGAGACAACCCTTTCCGAAAAATAGATTTTTTGGCGGAAGTGTCCCAAGTGGTATCAAGAGCCCATCTCCTGAAATCCAAGGCATATTCGGCTACTGAACGCTTACCTTGGCGCAAAGTTAACATGGCTGCTTCAGCTGTTGCACCTCGATTGGGGTCATCAAACACCTGCCCCATGGCTGAAATAAAAGCATCAAGGTGATTCAAACAATCATCCTCAGTCTCAATCAGAGGGTTTGCCCACATCAAAGCCTTATTGGTAAGCAACATGATTATAGTAAGCACTTTGGATCGTTCAGTGGGAAATTGTGAAGCATGTGCAGAGAAAAATAGATTGCATTGGTTAATAAATCCCCTGAATTTCTCACGTTCACCGCCAAAACGAAAAGGAGGTAACTTGGGGATCCCAGAACTCGGGGTTATGGCAGGAGCCTGGACTCGTTCCTCTAGAGCCTCAATCCTGGCTCGTAATTCCTGAGTAGTTTGTCCAAACACTTGCAAATTATGATTAGTGAGGTCCTGTAGGCTTGCAAAACGGGTCTTTATAGTCTGTATATCTGCAAGGATTGTATCAGTCACTCCGCAAAGCTCCTTTATGCGGGCCTCCATCTTCTAGATCTTTTAAGGCAGAAGTGCTGGAAGGAGAAGAGGAAAGGAAAAAAAAAAAAAAACAATAGTGTTTACCTGTGGTAACACTCCAGAGTAAAATTTAAGGGAATGCGCTTGTCATGTGTGCATCGCCACGAAGTTCGTCGCGGTTGCACATTCTGACTTCTCACAGCTGAGTTGCTGTTTCTTTGTGTTTGGCAGTTAGGGAGTTAATTCTGTCTGTGCTCAGTTCTGGGACTGGGTGCAGTTTTCTCCCGGCTGCAATTAATTATTTGTTGATTGGTTTCCTTTAAATCTCTGGTTGTCTGTGTTGGGAGTTGCCAGTGAAATTCTTCATGCAGACCACAGATAGGATTGTATTTGTATAGACTTAAGTTAAAGAGCTCCTTAGTTGTTTTAAGCTCACCTTGCTTAGAGTTTAATATCCCAGATCATTTATGTTCCTTCTGTGTTTGAGTGTGTATGCAAGTCTGTGTTTTCTCCAGTCTGTCTTATATGTCTAATCTGTGTATTTAGCAGAGATCAGCCCATATCCCTTTGGTGGTAATCAGTATCCTTCTTAGGACTGATTACAGGGTTCAGGGACTGATAGGAGACAGGGTTAGGCTGGAGACTTGGACCTCTGAACCATTATCAGTACCTCCAAGGTGAGGGATTAGTTAGGACCCCAGTTTAGGGTCAGGTTAGACCCCCGGTCCTCCTCTTTCCTGTGACAGTGTATCAAGTCCTCAAGATTAACCCTGAGTTCAACGGATATCGTGTCAGGTAAATCTATTCTATATTTACATGCTGATGTTGCTAATCTATATGTTGTATAGAGTGTTGTTCTTTTAAGAATAGTTTACTGACATCGTACACATATCATAAGACCGCGTGACATTTTCACTGGCCATAAAATTATTCCCAGTTGCCATGGATCCAGTAGCCCAGCTGGCTCTGCAGTTGCAGGGATTATCCATGGAGCTGACGGACATTAAGTCCAAAGTTTTGTCTCCCTCGGAGCAAACCAGATTTGAACCTAAAGTAGCTCTCCCGGACAGGTTCACTGGTGGGCGAGACAAATTTTTTACCTTCAGGGAAGCATGTAAATTGTATTTTCGGCTTCGGCCTCGATCATCAGGGAGTGAAGAGCAGAGAGTGGGAATTGTTATCTCGCTCCTACAAGGGGACCCTCAATCCTGGGCCTTCTCCCTTCCTCCGGGATCCCCGGCTCTACAGTCAGTAGATCGATTTTTTACTGCCCTGGGTTTGGTATATGATGACCCAGATCGGGTCTCTCTTGCTGAGACAAAATTACGTAAGATACAGCAGGGAGATCGTCCGGCGGAGGAATTTGCTTCTGAGTTCCGTAGATGGGCCACAGATACTCAGTGGAATGACCCAGCTCTTAGAAGCCAGTTTTGTCATGGGCTTTCTGACAAATTAAAGGACGTTTTGGCTCAGTATGATTCTCCTCCATCACTGGAGGCTGCTATGGCCCTAGCTATCCGTACTGATAGACGGCTCCGGGAGAGGTGCGAGGTAACTCCGCCCCTGTTGTTACTCCACCTACTACTAAAGTCCCTTATGTGAGGTTCCCCTTGTCTGTTCGGAGGAGCCTATGCAGTTGGGAGGGACATCATTTCGTAGGAGGGGATTGGCGGTACGCCGCAGGACTAGAAGGTGTTTCTTCTGCGGGAAAGAGGGACATTTTGTTGGGGGATGTCCATCCCGTGCCTTGTTGAGCAAAAAGTCGCCGGAAAACTGTTAATCCCAGGTTGTGTGGTGGACGACAACCTGGGAGTATGTATTTCGTCCGCTAGTTCTTCTCAGTTCCTTGTACCAGTGGAGGTGGTGGTTGGTACGAGAGTGGAGAGATTTTCTGTTCTTCTTGATAGTGGGTCCGGGGCTAATCTGGTTGACGCTCAGTTTGCTCAGGCTCAAGGTATGCATCTGAGTGTATTGGTCAAACCGATCCCTATATTCTCCATTGACGCCAGGCCTCTCGGCCAAGGTAGCTTTGTTCATGAGGTTCATAACATTGACCTTCGGGTAGGGGCAATACATAGGGAACTATTATCTTGTTATGTGTTGGAGGGTCTACCTACTCCTATTGTGTTGGGACTTCCTTGGTTGGTTAAACATAACCCTGTGATTAATTGGCAGTCCAGAGATATAAGCCAATGGGGGGAGTTTTGCAAAAGTAACTGCATGAACACAGTCATCAGTGCGGTCGTGCCTAGTACTTTGCCTCCTTTTTTGGAGGACTTTGGGGATGTGTTCTCTGAGGAGGGGTGTCAGGAGTTGCCTCCTCATCGCGTGTATGACTGCTCTATTAATTTACTTCCTGATGCTAAGTTACCTAAAGCTAGGTTATATAACCTTTCTGGTCCTGAGAGGCAGGCTATGAAAGATTATATTTTGGAAAGTCTGGCCAAAGGGCATATTAGACCTTCATCTTCCCCAGTGGCCGCGGGGTTCTTCTTTGTGAAGAAAAAAGATGGAGGCCTACGCCCTTGCTTGGATTTCCGCGAACTTAATCGGATTACTGTTCGAGATCCGTATCCACTCCCTCTGATTCCTGATCTCTTCAATCAAATTGTTGGCGCCAAATGGTTCTCTAAATTGGATCTCAGGGGGGCGTATAATCTGATTAGGATAAAAGAGGGGGATGAGTGGAAAACGGCGTTTAACACGCCGGAGGGACATTATGAGAACCTTGTCATGCCTTTTGGTCTGACTACTGCACCAGCAGTATTCCAACATTTTGTTAATGACATTTTTCGTCATCTGGTGGGGCTGTTTGTGGTCGTATATTTGGATGACATTTTAATTTACTCACCAGATCTTGTGTCTCACCAGGAGCATGTGAGACAGGTGTTGCAGATCTTGCGAGACAATAAACTATACGCCAAACTGGAAAAGTGTGTATTCGCCGTACAGGAACTTCAGTTTTTGGGTTTCTTGGTGTCAGCCTCCGGTTTCCGTATGGACCCTGAAAAGGTGAGAGCAGTGCTTGAATGGGATCAGCCAGAGGATCTTAAGGCTCTGCAGCGTTTTCTGGGGTTTGCTAACTACTACCGGAAATTTATTTGTAATTTCTCATCTGTTGTCAAACCTCTCACTGACATGACAAGAAAAGGGACGGATTTTTCTAAATGGTCGGACAAAGCTTGCCAAGCTTTTTCCTCTTTGAAAAAATGTTTTGCTTCGGCACCCGTTCTCATCCAACCAGATGCATCACAGCCGTTCGTTGTGGAGGTGGACGCGTCTGACGTAGGGGTGGGTGCAATATTGTCCCAGGGTCCGTCCCCTGGTAAATGGCATCCGTGCGCTTTCTTTTCTAAAAAATTGTCGTCCGCCGAAAGGAATTATGATATCGGCAATAGGGAACTTTTGGCCATTAAGTTGGCTTTTGAAGAATGGCGTCACTTTTTGGAGGGGGCAGTCCACCCGGTCACCGTCATTACTGATCACAAGAACCTGCTGTATTTGGAATCTGCTAAGCGTCTGAATTCCAGACAAGCTCGATGGTCGTTGTTTTTTACCAGGTTTAATTTTGTTGTCACTTATCGCCCTGGATTTAAGAATGTTAAGGCGGATGCCTTGTCTCGCAGTTTCCCAGGGGCCGGGAAAATGGATGACCCGATTCCTATCCTTCAGGAGGGGGTGGTAGTGTCGGCTGTATGTTCTGAGCTTGAGGAGAAGGTGTTAGAGGCTCAGGGGGACGCCCCTGCAGGACCTCCAGGGAGACTGTTTGTCCCAAATCAGTTGAGACAAAAGGTTATTGAGGCACATCATAATTCTGCTTTAGCAGGACATCCAGGGAGTAAGGCTACTTTAGATCTCCTTTCTCGCCGGTTTTGGTGGCCTAACGTTAATAAAGATGTTTTAACTTTTGTCGCGTCCTGTGGGGTTTGTGCTCGCTCTAAGACCCCTCATACCCGTCCGTCTGGGACCCTCTTACCCTTGAAACTTCCGGAGCGTCCATGGACTCATTTGTCTATGGACTTCATCACGGACCTTCCTCAGTCGTCAGGGAAGACTGTCATACTGGTGGTTGTTGACAGGTTCAGTAAGATGGCACATTTCATTGCTCTTCCTGCCCTCCCTAATGCTAAAACTCTGGCGCAGGTGTTCATTGGGGAGATTGTGAGACTTCATGGGTTGCCTTCTGATGTGGTGTCAGATAGGGGGTCTCAGTTTGTGTCCAAATTTTGGAGGGCATTTTGTTTACGTCGGGGGATGCAATTGTCATTTTCCTCGGCTTTTCATCCGCAGACCAATGGTCAGACAGAGCATCTGAATCAAAGCCTAGAGACTTATCTTCGGTGTTTTGTCTCAGAGAACCAGGAGGACTGGTCATCTTTCTTGCCTCTGGCAGAGTTCGCTCTTAACAACAGGCGGAGCGAGTCCACTGGTAAGTCCCCGTTTTTTGGGGCATATGGTTTTCATCCCCAGTTTTGTACATTCAATGGGGGGGGCCCTTCTGGGGTTCCTGAGGAGGAGCGTTTCTCGTCGTCACTTGCTTCAGTGTGGAGAGGTGTATTGAATAATCTGAGTGCTATGGGGAACCGTTATAAACGTATGGCTGATAGGAGGAGAGTTTCTGGTCCAGATCTTAATGTGAACGATCTGGTATGGTTGTCTACCAGGAATATAAAACTTAAAGTTCCCTCCTGGAAGCTGGGCCCCAGATTCATCGGGCCGTACAGGATCAGTTCCATAATTAATCCTGTGGCATTTCGTCTGGACCTCCCTCCTACGTTTAAAATCCACAATGTGTTCCACAAGTCATTACTTAAGAGGTACGTGGCACCAGTCATACCATCACCTCTACCTCCTCCTCCAGTGGTGGTCAATGGTAACTTGGAGTTTCAAGTGTCAAAGATCATTGACTCACGTCTGAATCGCCGGTCCCTTCAGTACTTGGTGCATTGGAAGGGGTATGGTCCAGAGGAGAGGACGTGGGTTCCTGCGTCTGACATTAACGCAGATCGTTTGGTGCGGACCTTCCACAGAACTCACCCGGGCAAACCTGGCCCTGAGGGTCCGGAGGCCCCTCGTAGAAGGGGGGGTACTGTCATGTGTGCATCGCCACGAAGTTCGTCGCGGTTGCACATTCTGACTTCTCACAGCTGAGTTGCTGTTTCTTTGTGTTTGGCAGTTAGGGAGTTAATTCTGTCTGTGCTCAGTTCTGGGACTGGGTGCAGTTTCTCCCGGCTGCAATTAATTATTTGTTGATTGGTTTCCTTTAAATCTCTGGTTGTCTGTGCTGGGAGTTGCCAGTGAAATTCTTCATGCAGACCACAGATAGGATTGTATCTGTATAGACTTAAGTTAAAGAGCTCCTTAGTTGTTTTAAGCTCACCTTGCTTAGAGTTTAATATCCCAGATCATTTATGTTCCTTCTGTGTTTGAGTGTGTATGCAAGTCTGTGTTTTCTCCAGTCTGTCTTATATGTCTAATCTGTGTATTTAGCAGAGATCAGCCCATATCCCTTTGGTGGTAATCAGTATCCTTCTTAGGACTGATTACAGGGTTCAGGGACTGATAGGAGACAGGGTTAGGCTGGAGACTTGGACCTCTGAACCATTATCAGTACCTCCAAGGTGAGGGATTAGTTAGGACCCCAGTTTAGGGTCAGGTTAGACCCCGGTCCTCCTCTTTCCTGTGACAGTGTATCAAGTCCTCAAGATTAACCCTGAGTTCAACGGATATCGTGTCAGGTAAATCTATTCTATATTTACATGCTGATGTTGCTAATCTATATGTTGTATAGAGTGTTGTTCTTTTAAGAATAGTTTACTGACATCGTACACATATCATAAGACCGCGTGACAGCGCTCACCTGGAATGGTTGTGAGAAGTCACAACCACTGTCATCACAGAAGGTATAACCGGACATCTGATATCCACAGTCACAGCAGACACGGCTTTCCCAGACCCAGCAGACACTAAACATTGGCTCCTGAATCTTGTCATGTATAGTGTACAGTTCCTATAGCGTCTTGTGCTTGGGCGCGAGGAAAACACATGAGACATAGGTTGATATGAAATGACTTGTATTACTTCATACAAGCATGCTGAAAAGTTCACACAGTTTGCAGGAACAGAGGCAGGAGAACACAGCAGGCCAGAGTAACTTCAAACTCTACAATAACTCTCCAAGCAGGTTCAGGATCTCTTCTCTGTACCGTAATTCCTCTGCAAACATGGATTCACTAGACAGCAGGTTTCCAAAGTCCAAAAGTGTTCCAAAGTTCCTCAGTAGGAAATAGCTGGAGTCCAAAATCTTAGGTTTCCAGGAGTCAGGTCACAGGCTGACTGAAGCTTGATTCAGGAGCACTGATTGTTCAGCTGAGGCTGCTTAAGAAGCAAGAGGGAGAGAATCAGGGCGGGAACATGAAAACTGGAAACTCCATATTAACTGAGGGCAAGAGCTGCAGAAAGACAGAAAGCAAAATGGCCGACGGAAAACTGAGTTGCAAGGAACATGTCAAAAGAGACAAAGAACCTTACACAAAGTCTGCATTACAAAATGGTGCTCCTTCCCTTCCAAGCACTCCCATGCGCCCAAACAGTGGTTTCACCCCACATATCGGGTATCAGCGTACTCAGGAAAAATTGCACAACAACTTTTGGGGTCCAATTTCTCCTGTTACCCTTGGGAAAATAAAAAAAAATAGCGGGCTAAAGAATCATTTTTGAGGAAAAAAATGATTTTTTATTTTCACGGCTCTACGTTTATAAATTTCTGTGAAGCACTTGGGGGTTCAAAGTGCTCACCACACATCTAGATAAGTTCCTTAAGGGGTCTAGTTTCCAAAATGGTGTCATTTGTGGGGGGTTTCCACTGTTTAGGCGTATCAGGGGCTCTCCAAACGCGACATGGCGTCCAATTTCAATTCCAACCAATTTTGGTTTGAAAAAGTCAAACGGCACTCCTTCCCTATCAAGCCCTGCCGTGCGCCCAAACAGTGGTCCCCCCCACATATGGGGTATCAGCGTACTCAGGATAAATTGGACAACAACTTTTGTGGTCTAATTTCTCCTGTTACCCTTGGGAAAATAAAAAATTGGGGACTAAACGATCAGGTTTGTGGTAAAAATATGACTTTTTATTTTCATGCCCGGGAGTTATAAACTTCTGTGAAGCACTTGGGGGTTCAAAGTGCTCACCACACATCTATATAAGTTCCTTAGGGGGTCTAGTTTCCAAAATGGTGTCACTTGTGGGGGGTTTCCACTGTTTAGACACATTAGGGCCTCTACAAACGCGACATGGCATCCAGCCAATTCTGCGTTGAAAAAGTCAAACGGCGCTCCTTCCCTTCCAAGCTCTGCCATGCACCCAAACAGTGGTTTACCCCACATATGGGGTATCAGCATGCTCAGGACAAATTGCACAAAAACTTTTGGGGTCTTGTTACCCTTGGGAAAATAAAAATTGGGGTGAACAGATCGTTTTTGTGGAAAAAATATGATTTTTTATTTTCACGGTTCTATGTTATAAACTTCTGTGAAGCACTTGGAGGTTCAAAGTGCTCACCACACATCTAGATAAGTTCCTTAGGGGGTCTAGTTTCCAAAATGGGGTCACTTGTGGGGGGGTTTCCACTGTTTAGACACATCAGGGCCTCTACAAACACGACATGACATCCAGCCATTTCTGCGTTGAAAAAGTCAAACGGCGCTCCTTCCCTTCCAAGCTCTGCCATGCACCCAAAGAGTGGTTTACCCCCACATATGGGGTATCAGCATGCTCAGGACAAATTGCACAAAAACTTTTGGGGTCTTGTTACCCTTGGGAAAATAAAAATTGGGGTGAAAAGATTGTTTTTGTGGAAAAAATATGATTTTTTATTTTCACTGTTCTATGTTATAAACTTCTGTGAAGCACTTGGAGGTTCAAAGTGCTCACCACACATCTAGATACGTTCCTTAGGGGGTATAGTTTCCAAAATGGGGTCACTTGTGATGGGTTTCCACTGTTTAGACACATCAGGGCCTCTACAAACGCGACATGGCGTCCAGCCAATTATGCGTTGAAAAAGTCAAATGTCACTCCTTCCCTTGCGACCTCTGCCGTGCGCCCAAAAAATGGTTTACCCCCACATATGGGGTATCGGCTTATTCAGGAGAAATTGCACAACAAATTTTGTGGTTCATTTTTTCTTTTAACAGTTGTGAAAATAAAAAAAAATTGGTTCCGAAGTAAAGTTTTTGCAAAAAACGTTAAATGTTAATTTTTTCCTTCCACATTGCTTCAGTTCCTGTGAAGCACGTAAAGGGTTAATAAACTTCTTGAATGTGGTTTTGAGCACCTTGAGGGGTGCAGTTTTTAGAATGGTGTCACTTTTGGGTATTTTCTATCATAAAGACCCCTCAAAGTGACTTCAAATGTGATGTGGTCCCTAAAAAAAAATGGTGTTGTAAAAATGAGAAATCGCTGGTCAACTTTTAACCCTTATAACTTCATAACAAAAAAAAATTTTGTTCCCAAAATTGTGCTGATGTAAAGTAGACATGTGGGAAATGTTATTTATTAAGAAATTTGTGTGACATATCTCTCTGATTTTAGGGCATAAAATTTAAAGTTTGAAAATTGTTAAATTTTCAAAATTTTCGCCATATTTCCATTTTTTTCATAAATAAACACAAGTCATATCAAAGAAATTTTACCACTAACGTGAAGTACAATATGTCACGAAAAAACAGTCTCAGAATCAGCAGGATCTGTTAAAGCGTTCCAGAGTTATAACCTCATAAAGTGACAGTGGTCAGAATTGTAAAAATTGGCCCTGTCATTAAGCTGCAAAATGGCTCTGTCACTAAGGGTTTAAACGATTTTCCAATATTTTATTTTTATTTGGCCAAAGTAATATTGAAAATACTAAACCAATATTGACCCTCCCAAAGTCCAATGTCGCCTCTTAGACAACAGAACAGGAGAAGTGATACTGTGCAATGCATACTGGGCCGGCTCCAGGTTTTTGTGGGCCCCGGGTGATTCCCAGATAGCCCCTTTAACACATACCACAATTCATAATGCACAGATACAGCAGAGAAATATAGGTGTAGTACAGTACAATGCCAAAGATTTCACTTTTCACATTACATGAGTGATAACTATTGTACAATAAGTCAGAAACCAGACAGTATATTGCTCCATACAGAATAATGAGCCCCATATATTGCTCCATATAGAATATGACCATATATTCTCCTCAGAATAATGAGCCCATATAATGCTCCATACAGAATAATGAGCCCCATATATTGCTCCATAAAAATAATGAGCCCTGTTATGTTTCGGTAGCTGAGGAGAAATAGCAAAAATAGCCAAAGTAGCAATACACCAGAGAGGCTGGAAACTATTGGGTTGCAGGACCCTAAACTAACCGCAACACTAGAAGTAGCTGTGGAGCGTACCAACTGTGATCCTAGACGTCTCGTCACAGCCGGAGAGATAGCTACACCTAAAGGCAGAAAGTGTCACGCGGTCTTATGATATGTGTACGATGTCAGTAAACTATTCTTAAAAGAACAACACTCTATACAACATATAGATTAGCAACATCAGCATGTGAATATAGAATAGATTTACCTGACACGATATCCGTTGAACTCAGGGTTAATCTTGAGGACTTGATACACTGTCACAGGAAAGAGGAGGACCGGGGGTCTAACCTGACCCTAAACTGGGGTCCTAACTAATCCCTCACCTTGGAGGTACTGATAATGGTTCAGAGGTCCAAGTCTCCAGCCTAACCCTGTCTCCTATCAGTCCCTGAACCCTGTAATCAGTCCTAAGAAGGATTCTGATTACCACCAAAGGGATATGGGCTGATCTCTGCTAAATACACAGATTAGACATATAAGACAGACTGGAGAAAACACAGACTTGCATACACACTCAAACACAGAAGGAACATAAATGATCTGGGATATTAAACTCTAAGCAAGGTGAGCTTAAAACAACTAAGGAGCTCTTTAACTTAAGTCTATACAGATACAATCCTATCTGTGGTCTGCATGAAGAATTTCACTGGCAACTCCCAACACAGACAACCAGAGATTTAAAGGAAACCAATCAACAAATAATTAATTGCAGCCGGGAGAAACTGCACCCAGTCCCAGAACTGAGCACAGACAGAATTAACTCCCTAACTGCCAAACACAAAGAAACAGCAACTCAGCTGTGAGAAGTCAGAATGTGCAACCGCGACGATCTTCGTGGCGATGCACACATGACAGTACCCCCCCTTCTACGAGGGACCTCCGGACCCTCAGGGCCAGGTTTGCCCGGGTGAGTTCTGTGGAAGGTCCGCACCAAACGATCTGCGTTAATGTCAGACGCAGGAACCCACGTCCTCTCCTCTGGACCATACCCCTTCCAATGCACCAAGTACTGAAGGGACCGGCGATTCAGACGTGAGTCAATGATCTTTGACACTTGAAACTCCAAGTTACCATTGACCACCACTGGAGGAGGAGGTAGAGGTGATGGTATGACTGGTGCCACGTACCTCTTAAGTAATGACTTGTGGAACACATTATGAATTTTAAACGTAGGAGGGAGGTCCAGACGAAATGCCACAGGATTAATTATGGAACTGATTCTGTACGGCCCGATGAATCTGGGGCCCAGCTTCCAGGAGGGCACTTTAAGTTTTATATTCCTGGTAGACAACCATACCAGATCGTTCACACTAAGGTCCGGACCAGACACTCTCCTCCTATCAGCCATACGTTTGTAACGGTTCCCCATCGCACTCAGATTATTCAGCACTCCTCTCCACACTGAAGCAAGTGACGACGAGAAACGCTCCTCCTCAGGAACCCCAGAAGGGCCCCCCCCATTGAATGTACAAAACTGGGGATGAAAACCATATGCCCCAAAAAACGGGGACTTACCAGTGGACTCGCTCCGCCTGTTGTTAAGAGCGAACTCTGCCAGAGGCAAGAAAGAAGACCAGTCCTCCTGGTTCTCTGAGACAAAACACCGAAGATAAGTCTCTAGGCTTTGATTCAGATGCTCTGTCTGACCATTGGTCTGCGGATGAAAAGCCGAGGAAAATGACAATTGCATCCCCCGACGTAAACAAAATGCCCTCCAAAACTTGGACACAAACTGACACACACATCAGAAGGCAACCCATGAAGTCTCACAATCTCCCCAATGAACACCTGTGCCAGAGTTTTAGCATTAGGGAGGGCAGGAAGAGCAATGAAATGTGCCATCTTACTGAACCTGTCAACAACCACCAGTATGACAGTCTTCCCTGACGACTGAGGAAGGTCCGTGATGAAGTCCATAGACAAATGAGTCCATGGACGCTCCGGAAGTTTCAAGGGTAAGAGGGTCCCAGACGGACGGGTATGAGGGGTCTTAGAGCGAGCACAAACCCCACAGGACGCGACAAAAGTTAAAACATCTTTATTAACGTTAGGCCACCAAAACCGGCGAGAAAGGAGATCTAAAGTAGCCTTACTCCCTGGATGTCCTGCTAAAGCAGAATTATGATGTGCCTCAATAACCTTTTGTCTCAACTGATTTGGGACAAACAGTCTCCCTGGAGGTCCTGCAGGGGCGTCCCCCTGAGCCTCTAACACCTCCTCCTCAAGCTCAGAACATACAGCCGACACTACCACCCCCTCCTGAAGGATAGGAATCGGGTCATCCATTTTCCCAGCCCCTGGGAAACTGCGAGACAAGGCATCCGCCTTAACATTCTTAGATCCAGGGCGATAAGTGACAACAAAATTAAACCTGGTAAAAAACAACGACCATCGAGCTTGTCTGGAATTCAGACGCTTAGCAGATTCCAAATACAGCAGGTTCTTGTGATCAGTAATGACGGTGACCGGGTGGACTGCCCCTCCAAAAAGTGACGCCATTCTTCAAAAGCCAACTTAATGGCCAAAAGTTCCCTATTGCCGATATCATAATTCCTTTCGGCGGACGACAATTTTTTAGAAAAGAAAGCGCACGGATGCCATTTACCAGGGGACGGACCCTGGGACAATATTGCACCCACCCCTACGTCAGATGCGTCCACCTCCACAACGAACGGCTGTGATGCATCTGGTTGGATGAGAACGGGTGCCGAAGCAAAACATTTTTTCAAAGAGGAAAAAGCTTGGCAAGCTTTGTCCGACCATTTAGAAAAATCCGTCCCTTTTCTTGTCATGTCAGTGAGAGGTTTGACAACAGATGAGAAATTACAAATAAATTTCCGGTAGTAGTTAGCAAACTCCAGAAAACGCTGCAGAGCCTTAAGATCCTCTGGCTGATCCCATTCAAGCACTGCTCTCACCTTTTCAGGGTCCATACGGAAACCGGAGGCTGACACCAAGAAACCCAAAAACTGAAGTTCCTGTACGGCGAATACACACTTTTCCAGTTTGGCGTATAGTTTATTGTCTCGCAAGATCTGCAACACCTGTCTCACATGCTCCTGGTGAGACACAAGATCTGGTGAGTAAATTAAAATGTCGTCCAAATATACAACCACAAACAGCCCCACCAGATGATGAAAAATGTCATTAACAAAATGTTGGAATACTGCTGGTGCAGTAGTCAGACCAAAAGGCATGACAAGGTTCTCATAATGTCCCTCCGGCGTGTTAAACGCCGTTTTCCACTCATCCCCCTCTTTTATCCTAATCAGATTATACGCCCCCCTGAGATCCAATTTAGAGAACCATTTGGCGCCAACAATTTGATTGAAGAGATCAGGAATCAGAGGGAGTGGATACGGATCTCGAACAGTAATCCGATTAAGTTCGCGGAAATCCAAGCAAGGGCGTAGGCCTCCATCTTTTTTCTTCACAAAGAAGAACCCCGCGGCCACTGGGGAAGATGAAGGTCTAATATGCCCTTTGGCCAGACTTTCCAAAATATAATCTTTCATAGCCTGCCTCTCAGGACCAGAAAGGTTATATAACCTAGCTTTAGGTAACTTAGCATCAGGAAGTAAATTAATAGAGCAGTCATACACGCGATGAGGAGGCAACTCCTGACACCCCTCCTCAGAGAACACATCCCCAAAGTCCTCCAAAAAAGGAGGCAAAGTACTAGGCACGACCGCACTGATGACTGTGTTCATGCAGTTACTTTTGCAAAACTCCCCCATTGGCTTATATCTCTGGACTGCCAATTAATCACAGGGTTATGTTTAACCAACCAAGGAAGTCCCAACACAATAGGAGTAGGTAGACCCTCCAACACATAACAAGATAATAGTTCCCTATGTATTGCCCCTACCCGAAGGTCAATGTTATGAACCTCATGAACAAAGCTACCTTGGCCGAGAGGCCTGGCGTCAATGGAGAATATAGGGATCGGTTTGACCAATACACTCAGATGCATACCTTGAGCCTGAGCAAACTGAGCGTCAACCAGATTAGCCCCGGACCCACTATCAAGAAGAACAGAAAATCTCTCCACTCTCGTACCAACCACCACCTCCACTGGTACAAGGAACTGAGAAGAACTAGCGGACGAAATACATACTCCCAGGTTGTCGTCCACCACACAACCTGGGATTAACAGTTTTCCGGCGACTTTTTGCTCAACAAGGCACGGGATGGACATCCCCCAACAAAATGTCCCTCTTTCCCGCAGAAGAAACACCTTCTAGTCCTGCGGCGTACCGCCAATCCCCTTCTACGAAATGATGTCCCTCCCAACTGCATAGGCTCCTCCGAACAGACAAGGGGAACCTCAACATAAGGGACTTTAGTAGTAGGTGGAGTAACAACAGGGGCGGAGTTACCTCGCACCTCTCCCGGAGCCGTCTATCAGTACGGATAGCTAGGGCCATAGCAGCCTCCAGTGATGGAGGAGAATCATACTGAGCCAAAACGTCCTTTAATTTGTCAGAAAGCCCATGACAAAACTGGCTCCTAAGAGCTGGGTCATTCCACTGAGTATCTGTGGCCCATCTACGGAACTCAGAAGCAAATTCCTCCGCCGGACGATCTCCCTGCTGTATCTTACGTAATTTTGTCTCAGCAAGAGAGACCCGATCTGGGTCATCATATACCAAACCCAGGGCAGTAAAAAATCGATCTACTGACTGTAGAGCCGGGGATCCCGGAGGAAGGGAGAAGGCCCAGGATTGAGGGTCCCCTTGTAGGAGCGAGATAACAATTCCCACTCTCTGCTCTTCACTCCCTGATGATCGAGGCCGAAGCCGAAAATACAATTTACATGCTTCCCTGAAGGTAAAAAATTTGTCTCGCCCACCAGTGAACCTGTCCAGGAGAGCTACTTTAGGTTCAAATCTGGTTTGCTCCGAGGGAGACAAAACTTTGGACTTAATGTCCGTCAGCTCCATGGATAATCCCTGCAACTGCAGAGCCAGCTGGGCTACTGGATCCATGGCAACTGGGAATAATTTTATGGGCCAGTGAAAATGTCACGCGGTCTTATGATATGTGTACATGTCAGTAAACTATTCTTAAAAGAACAACACTCTATACAACATATAGATTAGCAACATCAGCATGTAAATATAGAATAGATTTACCTGACACGATATCCGTTGAACTCAGTGTTAATCTTGAGGACTTGATACACTGTCACAGGAAAGAGGAGGACCGGGGGTCTAACCTGACCCTAAACTGGGGTCCTAACTAATCCCTCACCTTGGAGGTACTGATAATGGTTCAGAGGTCCAAGTCTCCAGCCTAACCCTGTCTCCTATCAGTCCCTGAACCCTGTAATCAGTCCTAAGAAGGATTCTGATTACCACCAAAGGGATATGGGCTGATCTCTGCTAAATACACAGATTAGACATATAAGACAGACTGGAGAAAACACAGACTTGCATACACACTCAAACACAGAAGGAACATAAATGATCTGGGATATTAAACTCTAAGCAAGGTGAGCTTAAAACAACTAAGGAGCTCTTTAACTTAAGTCTATACAGATACAATCCTATCTGTGGTCTGCATGAAGAATTTCACTGGCAACTCCCAACACAGACAACCAGAGATTTAAAGGAAACCAATCAACAAATAATTAATTGCAGCCGGGAGAAACTGCACCCAGTCCCAGAACTGAGCACAGACAGAATTAACTCCCTAACTGCCAAACACAAAGAAACAGCAACTCAGCTGTGAGAAGTCAGAATGTGCAACCGCGACGATCTTCGTGGCGATGCACACATGACAGAAAGATAAAAGCTAACTACCCCATAGCAGAACCCCCAAAGAAATAGGAAGCCTCCAAACATGTAATGGCGGTTAGACAAGAAGAAAATACGAACACAGACAGAAAATAGAATGAGCAAACGCTGGGGCCCAATCTGTTTAGATAGAAAAGTGTAGGAAAGAATTCTGACTGCAACCCAAAAAACCCTGACAAAAATACCAACACTTCTGATTAACAAAAAACCTGAGATCACACGATCTCTACCACCTAAATCAGATCTCTGGTGTAACACACAGCAATTCAGCAAATAAAAAATGACACAGGAACAGAGCAAAAGTGCAAACACAAACTGAGCGCAAATGCAGCGCCAGGCCCCAAAAGGGGACCAGGCTGAAGTCCACTGTAAAACAGCAAACCAGCAAGGAAAATCCAACCAGAGGAATAAAAACAGCAAATCACTTATCTGAATGAAAGCAGGAATGCAAGCGGAGCTCCAACCTAGACCTGGAAGAACAATTGATTACCGGCAAGGCTGATGGGAGTTCAGGTCACTTATATCAGACCATTCAGACCCAGCTGAAAGCCACTCAGCAATTGGTTCATTACCCTCAGCAACCACCGGAGGGAGCCCCAGCTCTGAAGTCGCCTCCAGCGAGTTCACAACAGTACCCCCCCTTGAGGAGGGGTCACCGAACCCTCACCTGTGCAACCAGGCCGATCAGGATGAGCTTGATGATAGGCACGGATCAGTCTCCTAGAATGGATGTCCGAAGCAAACACCCAAGAATTGTCCTCCTGACCATAACCTCTCCACTTAACCAAATACTGGAGTTTCCGTCTAGCAAAATGAGAATCCAATATTTTCTCAACCACATACTCCAAATTGCCCTCAACCAAAACAGGGTCGGGAGGCGCAGCCGTAGGAACCACTGGCTCAACAAATCTCTTCAATAAGGACTTGTGGAACACGTTATGGATCTTAAATGTCCCTGGAAGAAGCAAACAGAAGGAAACCGGATTAAGAATTTCCATGATCTTATAAGGTCCAATGAACCTTGGCTTAAATTTTGGAGATGCAACCTTCATAGGGATATTTCTTGAGGACAACCAAACCAAGTTCCCCACTTTAAAACGAGGACCATCAGTCCTATGCCGGTTGGCAAACCGCTGGGCCTTCTCTTGAGAGAGAGACAACCTCTCCACTACCTGGTCCCAAATCTGCTGCATTCGCTCCACAATAGTCAACCCCCGGACAGACAGAAGCCTCCGCCTGTCCTGAAGAAAATCGAGGGTGAAACCCAGAATTGCAGAAAAATGGAGACATCAAGGTGGCAGAGCTAGCCCTATTATTAAGAGCAAACTCAGCCAAAGGCAAAAAAGAGACCCAGTCATCTTGATCAGCAGACACAAAACATCTCAAATAAGTCTCAAAGGTCTGGTTTGTTCTCTCGGTTTGTCCATTGGTCTAAGGGTGAAATGCAGAGGAGAAAGATAACTGAACACCAAGTTTAGAACAAAATGTCCTCCAAAATCTGGAAACAAATTGGACTCCTCTGTCAGACACAATGTTCTCCGGAATGCCATGTAACCAAACCACGTGCTGAAAGAACAAAGGCACCAATTTGGAGGAGGAAGGCAACTTAGATAATGGCACAAGATGTATCATCTTGGAAAACCTATCACAGATTACCCAGATAACTGTCATTCTCTGAGAGACAGGGACGTCGGAAATAAAATCCATAGAAATATGGGTCCATGGCCTCTTGGGTACAGGTAATGGCATTAACAAACCACTAGAGCGAGAGCAAGGCTTGGAGCGAGAGCAAGTCCCACAGGACTGCACAAATTCCCGGACGTCACGAGACAAAGTAGGCCACCAAAAGGACCGTCTCACCAAGTCTCTGGTACCCAAAATGTCGGGATGACCAACCAACGCGGAACAATGAATCTCAGACATCACACACTTCTTCCACTGGTCTGGGACAAACAATTTCCCAACAGGGCAGCGTTCTGGTTTATCCTCCTGACACCCCTCCAAAGCCAGTCTCAAAATGGGCGAGATGGCGGAAAGAACTACACCCTCTTTCAAAATAACAGCAGGATCAGATAACTCAGGAGAATCCGCAAAGAAACTCCTCGAGAGGGCATCTGCCTTAACATTCTTAGTGCCCGGAAGAAAAGAAATCACAAAATTAAAACGTATGAAAAACAAGGCCCACCTGGCCTGTCTAGGATTAAGTCGCTTGGCTGATTCGAGACAAACCAGGTTCTTATGGTCCATGAGGACCATCACCTGATGTTTGGCTCCTTCCAGCCAATGTCTCCACTTTTCAAAGGCCCACTTCATGGCCAATAACTCCCGATTACCCACGTCATAATTACGTTCAGTTGGAGAAAATTTTTGAGAGAAGGAACAAGGGCTACTCTTAAGGGTATGCCACACTAAACGAGATCGCAAACAAGATCACTAAAACGTCACTATTTTGCGATCTCGTTAGCGACCTCATTGTGTGTGGCATGTAGCAACGATGTGGCCCCTGCTGTGATGTCGCTGATCGTTCACTAGAGTTCTGGACCGTTTTTTGATCGTTGGCATCCCACTGGTGAGCCTGAATCGCTGTGTTTGGCACCTTTTGCGAACGACGAGCGACCTCGTTTGTGACGCATATGACTGTTTTGCGTCACGGAGTGGATCGCAATATCTGTAAGTTCTCTTTTGCGTCACAGAGAGGATTGCAGAAGTTGCAAAGCAGGCTAGCAGGACGCAGAGAGCAGGAGCGATGCTGGAAATTCCTATGAATCAGAAGTGCTCAGTACATGCTAATGACGTCCTAAGACCGCCAAAGTCGTTAAAGAGATCGCTGACCGCTGATGAGTCGTTTTTGAGATCTCCTGTTTGGTAGCTACTAGCGACCTAAAAGAGAGCACAAAAACGATCTCGTTAGCTTGCGTCGTTATCGAGATCGCTAACGAGATCGCTAAGTGTGGCAGTACCTTTAGAGGTCTCTGGATCCCTTTGGGACAAAACGGCACCTGCCCCAATCTCAGAAGCATCAACCTCCACCTGAAACGGCAGAGATACATCAGGCTGCCGTAGAACAGGAGCAGAAATAATAATAATAATAATAATCTTTATTTATATAGCGCCATTATATTCCGCAGCGCTTTACAGTTTAACAGTTTCAAAACACAAGTCATAAGTAACAACGTTAACAACACAATAATTAAAGCAAAATAAGACGACCCTGCTCGTGAGAGCTTACAATCTACAGAAATTAATCTCTGCTTAAGTTCCTGAAACGCAGAAACTGCCTCAGGAGGCCAATTCACCACATCGGAACCCTTTTTGGTCAAATCAGTCAATGGTTTAACAATACCGGAGAAATTACCAATAAATTTACGATAAAAATTGGCAAAACCCAAAAATCTCTGAAGAGCCTTCAATGTAGTAGGTTGAACCCAATCACAGATGGCCTGAACCTTGACCGGGTCCATTTCAATAACAGACGGAGACAAAATGAATCCCAGAAATGAGACCTTCTGTACGCCAAAAATACACTTTGATCCCTTCACATACAGAGCATTCTCTCTCAAAATCTGGAACACAGCCCGAACATGTTTCACATGAGAATCCCAGTCGTTGGAAAAAATCAAGATATTATCCAAATAAACTATCAGAAATTTATCCACAAAATCCCTGAAAATATCATTCATGAAGGATTGGAAGACGGAAGGGGCATTAGTAAGCCCAAAAGGCATCACTAGGTACTCAAAATGCCCCTCTGGGGTATTAAACGCCGTCTTCCATTCATCTCTGTGCTTAATGCGAATAAGGTTATACGCCCCTGAGGTCAAGTTTGGTAAACCAACTAGCACTTTTCACTCTGGAAAATAGGTCAGAAATCAAGGGTAACGGATATTGATATTTAACAGTGATTTTATTCATTAGGCGATAGTCAATACACAGCCTCAATGAACCATCCTTTTTGGCCACAAAGAAAAAAACGGCACCCAAGGGTGAAGAGGATGGTCTGATATGACCCTTTTTCAAAGATTCCTTGATATAAGATCGCATAGCATCGTGTTCAGGTACAGATAAATTAAAAAGGCGACCTTTAGGAAATTTACCACCAGGCACTAATTCAATAGCGCAATCGTAGCTCCTGTGAGGGGGCAAAGATGCAGATTTACTCTCACTAAACACATCAAAAAATCCGTCAAAAAGTCAGGGACATCCTGAGACTGGGGAGAGGCAGAAAAAACAGGAGTGTCAGCATTAACACATTGGCAGCCCCAACTGGTCACAGACACAGATTTCCAATCCAAAACAGGATTATGAGTCTGTAACCAAGGGAAACCCAGTACAATAATGTCATGCAGATTATGCAACACCAGAAATTTGCAACTCTCCTGATGATCTGGTTCAACCCTCATTATCACCTGAGTAGAAAACTGGGGTTTATTCTCCACCAAAGGGGTAGAATCAATGCCCAGAAAAGGAATAGACTTCTGCAGGGGTATCATGGGAAACCCACAACGTTTGGCAAAGTCAAAATCCATCAGGTTAATAGCTGCTCCTGAATCAACAAAAGCCTGAGCCGAAAATGTGGACAGGGAGCAAATCAGGGTAACTGTCATGTATAGTGTACAGTTCCTATAGCGTCTTGTGCTTGGGTGCGAGGAAAACACAGGAGACATAGGTTGAAATGAAATGACTTGTATTACTTCATACAAGCATGCTGAAAAGTTCACACAGTTTGCAGGAACAGCGACAGGAGACACAGCAGGCCAGAGTAACTTCAAGCACTACAATAAATCTCCAAAGCAGGTTCAGGATCTCTTCTCTGTACCATAATTCCTCTGCAAACATGGATTCACCAAACAGCAGGTTTCCAGAGTCCAAAAGTGTTCCAAGGTTCCTCAGTAGGGAATAGCTGGAGTACAAGTCCAAGGCTTCCAGGAGTCAGGTCACAGACTGACTGAGGCTTGATTCAGGAGCACTGATTGTTCAGCTGAGGCTGCTTAAGAAGCAAGAGGGAAGAATCAGGGCGGGAACATGAAAACTGGAAACTCCATATTAACTGAGGGCAAGAGCTGCAGAAAGACAGAAAGCAAAATGGCCGACGGAAAACTGAGTTTCAAGGAACATGTCAACAGAGACAAAGAACCTTACATTACTCCCCCCTTAGGGACAACCTCCGGATGACCTCAGACCAGGCTTGTCAGGGTACCTCTGATGAAACTGGCGGAGCAGGCGAGGAGCATTTACATTATTGACTGGTTCCCATGAGTTGTCCTCCACTGGGTAGCCCTGCCATTTAATCAAATATTGCAACTGATTTCTGTACAACCTGGAATCTAGAATCCTTTCCACCATAAATTCTTCCTGACCATCGACCAGCACTGGGTCAGGGCAAGGAGAAGAACGTCCAGGAAACGTATTGGGTGTTGCAGCCTTTAGTAGGGATACATGAAAGACAGGGTGGATTCTCATAGTTCTGGGCAGTTGAAGACGACAAGCAACAGCATTTATAATCTTATTGATCTTATAAGGTCCAATGTACTTATGTCCCAATTTAGACGATGGAATCTTTAATTTAAATTTCTGTTGACAGCCAGACCAAATCTCCTACCTTGAAAGCTGGTGCAGGTTTACGAAATTTATCTGCTGCTTTCTTGTACCTTTCCTGAGCCAATTCTAGATTTTCCTTTAGAAGATCCATATTCTTTTGTAAAGAAGTGATTCTTTCAGCCACTGCCGGCAAGGGCGTTTCTATGGGAAATCGAGGAAGAATGTTAGGATGATAACCTAGATTGGAGTAAAAAGGAGACTGCTTAGTGGAGGCGCTCTGAGAGTTGTTATAAGAGAACTCAGCCAGTGGAAGTAGATCCACCCAATCATCCTGTAGGTGGCAGATAAAGCAGCGGAGATGCTGCTCCAGGGTTTGATTGGTTCGTTCTGTCTGTCCATTAGTCTGGGGATGAAAAGCAGAAGAAAGGTTTACTTTAATGTCCAATGCTGCACAGAAATTTTGCCAAAACCTTGAAGTGAATTGCACCCCTCGATCCGAAATGACCTCATCCGGTACTCCATGTAAGCGAAACACATTCTTAATCATCAAGTCTGATGTCTGTTTTGCAGTGGGTAAGCCGACACAAGGGATAAAATGAGCTGACTTTGTTAGACGGTCAACCACCACTAGAATGGTGTTCTTCCCTTGAGAGGTTGGTAACTCCACAATGAAGTCCATAGAAATGGATCCCCACGGGCGGGACGGGGTGGGAAGAGGTTGCAACAGACCAGTTGGTGAGGAACGAGGTGTTTTGCATCTTGCACAGACTTCACATGAAGTGACATAGTTTAAGACATCTTTCCTGTAAGTGGGCCACCAAAAGAAACGAGAAAGAAATTCTTGTGTCTTTAGAATTCCCCTATGCCCGGCTATCTTGGAATCGTGGATGAGTTGCAATACTCTCAATCTGACTGTTTCAGGTATATACAGACGTTGTCCCTGAATCCACACACCATTCTTAAAGACAAGACTTACGTCCCTTGGGGGTTGAGCCAACAAAGAATCCGCATGGTATGCTTCCTTGATGTCCTTAAGTAGGTCTTGATTATGAATCACTCCCAGGAATCTAGAGTCAGGAAGAATAGTCTTAGGAGGAGTAAGTGGACGTGTCTCTGCTGAATGAATCCTAGAGAGTGCATCAGCCTTTCCATTGCGCGATCCTGGTCTATAAGAAATGACAAAATTAAATTGGTTTAAGAAAAGATTCCAGCGAGCCTGGCGAGGAGTCAGGCACTTAGCCGACCTGATAAATTCAAGGTTACGATGGTCTGTCAGGACGACTATTTGCTGTGCAGCTCCCTGAAGAAGGTGTCTCCATTCCTTGAAGGCGGCAATAATGGCCAACAATTCTCTATTGCCCACATCGTAGTTCCTCTCAGCCGAAGACAACTGCTGGGAAAAGAAGGCACAGGGATGCAAGACATTCTTCTCACCTGTTCTCTGAGAGAGTATAGCTCCAACGGCACAGTCTGAAGCATCCACCTCTATTATGAAGGCAAGCTCGGGGTTGGGATGTACTAAGATAGGTGCGGTGGTAAATTTATCCTTTAAACAGGAAAATGCTTCCTGAGCTTGCGGGGTCCAGGAGAACCTAGACTGTTTCCGGGTAAGTTGGGTGATAGGTGACACTACCTCAGAAAAATTCTTAATGAAACGTCTATAGAAGTTGGCAAACCCGATGAAACGCTGTACCTCCTTCACATTTCTAGGAATTGGCCAATCCTTGATGGCTTGGGTCTTGCTTCCATCCATACTAATCCCTTGCGTAGATAGTACATACCCCAGAAATTGAATTTCGGTCCTATGGAATTCACATTTTTCAAGTTTAATGTAGAGATGGTTTTGTCTTAGGCGTTCTAAGACCATTCTCACATGTCCATGATGTTCCTCTGTGGAGTTAGAAAAAATTAGAATATCATCCAGATAAATCACCACAAATGTTTCTAGGAGATCCCTGAAGATATCATTCACGAAGTGTTGGAAAGTGGCTGGGGCGGTACTCAGACCAAAAGGCATAACTGTTGTGAATGGGTTTGAGATGAGTTCTGAGCAGAGGCTCCCTCTGGTGGTTACAAGCGGTACTAGTGAGGATTGTGAGGACTGGGAATCAGGTGTTACTGATTGGTCTTATATAAGGGAGTCATTTTCCCATCAGGGTTGCCGGTGATCAATTGTTCTGGTCTGAATCCTTCTTTCCAGTTTCCCTTGTAGCCTCCTGTGTCGTGTCTGCATCTCCTGCTATCAGATAAGACAATTTCTTATTTTGTGTTTTTGCTATATTTTTGCATTTTGTCCTGCACTTTGTGGGGGCCTTCAGGGTCCCCTCCGGGGCTTTTGCCCTCTCAGTTTGGTCCAGCCACTGTGTTTTGTACTTTTGCTTTTTCCAGTTTTTTTTTCAGTGGCTGCTGTTTTGTTTTTGTTACACCAGAGAACTAATTTAGGTGGTAGAGGTCGTGTGATCTCAGGTGATTTTGAAATTGGTAGAGTTGGTGTTTTTTCAGGGTTTTCTGAGATTGCAGTAAGTACCCTTCCTATCCTTTTCTATTTAGATAGTTTGGGCCCCAGCGTTTGCTCATACTATTTTCTTTCTGTGTCAGTATTTCCTCTTGTCTAACCGCCATTACATGTTTGGGGGCTTTCTATTATCTTTGGGGTTCTGCTCCGGGGCAGATAGCTTTCCTATTTCTATCTTTAGGTGTAGTTAGTTTCTCAGGCTGTGACAGGCTTAAAAGGACCAACGGGGGGAACCCCGGGGCTGCCTCTAGTTGGTGGGTTTCAGGGACTGCAATCTCAAATTTTTCCAAGCTCTGGTGTTTTCCCTTTTTTTTTATTACCTCCAACCCGGGGTAACATAACAGTATCCCGGGGCCCAAAAAATTTTTTAAAAAACTCACAAAGGGAAAAAAATTTTTTAAAAAGGAAAAAAGTTGTCAAGTTTTTTTCCCGTTTTTGCATTTTTTTTTTCCCTCTTTATTGGGGGTTTTTGGGGGGAAAATCTTTTTCCCCAAAGGGGAGTTTAAAACTTTTGTCGGCCCCCGTGGGAAAATCTTTTTGCCGCGGGGGTTCGGAGTATTCAAATAAAATTGCGGGGTTGCCTTTTTTGGAAACCTTTTGGATCCCCATGCCAGTTTGGGGTTTTGGGGGGATCGAGCAAGTTTCAAATTTTAAAAAATAATTTTAAATTTTTTTTTTTCCCCTTTTAAAATTAAGTCCTCGAAAAAGGCAAAAAGGTTAAATTTAAAATCATCTCTCTCCTGCGTGGCATCCTCAGGTTGGGTTTTTTTCCCTATACCTGGGGTCCTGTTTTGAGTGATGAAAATGATATTTTTCGGTTTGGGGGGTTATTGAAAAAAGGGCCAAAAGGTCAAATCAACCAAAAAAACCCCTTTTTTTGGGCCCCATTAAATGGGGGTTTGATGACCGGGTTTAAAAATGTCAAAATTCCGTGGGGGGGCACCCCTCCCAAATGGAATGACGCCCCTTTTTGGGGCCCCTTTTTTCCGGGGAAAGGCCCCCCCGGGTCGGATAATGAAAGGGGTTGTTATGGGGGTTTCCCCTTTTTCCCCTCTGGTTCAATTTTTCTATGAAAATTAGCGATTCAAATTGACGACTTTGCGTGAGCGGAGAAGATCCGTGGAGGGTTTGCCTTTTGGGCCAGCTGCTGAGCCCATGCAGTTGATGGAGTGGTTTTTGGGGGGCACAGCGTCAGATTTCAAAAGGGGGCAAAGGGGTTATGTTTTATTGGGGTGACCCCTCTCAGGCTTTTTTTTCCCCTGCCCTAAGCGGGGAAAAAATTTTGCCGCTCATTTGTCTTGGGTTTTATTTTAAAAACTAATTTTTAAAATTAAAACTTTCCTCTGTGGGGCTCTCCCCCATTTTCTGCAAAAGCTTTTGTTGATTCTGGAGCAGCTAAAAACCTGAGGTTTATGATTTTGCTAAATTTTGGGTTTCCCTTTTGATACCCCAAAAAAGTCTATTCCCCGGGGGGATCGATTCTACCCCTTTGGGGAAATAAACCCCTTTTTTAAAATGGTGAAATGGGGGTTTAAAACCTATCCCCGGGGAGTGCTGAAAAATTTTTGGGGTTCTATAAATTCATGACATTATGGGGGGGGTTTCCCCCCTTGGTTTACAGTCTCAAATCCTTTTTGGGGGATTGGAAATCTTGTCTAAAAACCAGGGGGCTGCCAATTGTTAAAAAAAACACTCCTGTTTTTTCTGCCTCCCCCCAGGCGGGAGGTTCCTGACTTTTTGTTTGATTTTTTCCTTTTTTTACGAAATAAATCCATCCTTGCCTCCCCGGGAGAATACTGCGCTATTGAATTTGCCAGGAGTAAATTCCCTAAAGGTCCCCTTTTTTAAAATTGTCTTACCTAAAAATGACGCTATGCGGTCTTAAATCAAGGAATCTTGGGGAAGGGGGCATATCAGCCAAAACCTCTTCACCCTTAGGTCCCCGGTTTTTTTTTTGGGGCCAAAAAAAGGGTTTTTAAAGGGGGTGAAAATTTTTTATCTTTTTCTTGAACAATATTATTGGAAAACCCCAAAACCCTTTTCCCCCTTTATTTCTCCCCCTTTTTCCCGGGGGAAAAAAAAACGCTACGGTTTTACCAATTATCAGGGGGGGTAAACCTTTTTTCGCATTAACCGGGGGGTGAAGGGGAAAAGGGGTTTAAACCCCCCAAAAAGGAATTTTTATCCTTGGGATGCCCTTTCCCCCACTAATGCCCCTTCCTTTTTCCATCCTTCATAATTTACATTTTCGGGGGTTTTTGGGGGACAATTTTCTGTTTTTTATTGGGTGATATCTTGTTTTTTTTAATGACGGGGGCTCTCGGGGAAAATGTTCGAACTGAAAATTCCCCGATTTTGAGAGAGAATGCCCCTGTATGTAAGGGATCAAATGTCTTTTTGGCTTTCCCGGGGAAAATCTCATTTCGGGGGTTTATTTTGTCCCCATTGTTTAAAAGGGGCCCGGGAAGGTTTTGGGGCCTTTTTGATTTTTCCAACCTATTTTTTTAAAGGTCAAAGAGTTTTTTTGGGGTTTTTCCAATTTTTATCGAAAAAATTTTTTTTTAATTTCTGGGGTTTTTTTTAAAAACCTTTTAATGTTTTTTCCCCAAAAGGGTTTTTTGATTGGTAATTGGCCCCCCTAAAAGGGAGCTCGCTTTTTGGAACTTAAGCAGAGATTCACTTCGGGGTCCTGTTTACGGCACCTGATTTTTTCCCCTTTTCGGGGGAGGTTATCCTCTGAAATTGGGGGCAGGTGCCGTTTTGTCCCAAAAAGACCCCGGGGCCCCCTAAAAAAACCCTTTTTCCTTTTTTCTTTAAAAATTTTTTTTCCTACAAAGTAATTATGAGGGGTAAGGGGGGTTATTGGCCATAAAAAGGGCTTTTGAAGGGGAGACTTGGGGTGGGGGGACCAAAACAGGTGGGGCCCTTTGGGGCCATAAAATTTTGGGGGTATCGGAAAATTTTCCCCGCGACCCCAAACCTAACACCCGGGGGGGTTTTTTTTTCAAAAGTTTTAATTTTTTTTTCCTTTTTTTCCGGGGACAAAAAAGGGGTTAAGGGGGGTTTCCCTTTTCGGGGATTTCCCTTTCGGACTCTCCTAAAACTATCTGTTTCCCCCTTTATTTGAAGGAGGTGTATTCCCCTTTCCCCCCATCCCCCCCCCAATTTAGACTTGCTCTGGGGGGGTGTCAGGAGGAAAAACCCAGCCCCCGCCCTGTTGGAAAATTGTTTTTTCCCGGGGCCGGGGAAAAAAGTGTGATGTCTGAGATTCATTTTCCGCATTTTTGGTGGGCATCCCCCGGAAAATTTTTGGGACCGGGGTTGGTTTGTCCCCTCCTTTTTTGGGGCCTAACCCCTTTCTCGCATGTAGGGGGAATTTTTGAACCCCCCGGGGTTTGCTCTCCGATCCAAGCCTTGGGCCCCTTTTTTTCTAGTGGTTTGTTGATGCCCATTGACCCCTGCCCAAGAGACCTGGACCCATATCTCTATGGGTTTTTTTTTCAGATCCCCTGTTTCCCCCGAGAATGACCACCATCGGGAAAATTTTGATGGGGTTTTCCCAAAAGTTTCATCTTGTGCCATTACCTAATTTTCCTTTTCCCCCTCTGTTTGGGGGGCCCCCTTTTTTCCTTCGCCCCGGGTTTCCCCTTTACCGGCATTCCTGAGAAAAATTGGGGGCTGAAAAGGAGTCCAGTTTTTTTTTCCTTTTTTTGGGGATTTTTTGTTTCTAAACTGGGTGTTAAATTTTGTTTTTTTCTCCTGGGGTTTAAAAACCCAGCCCTTTTGGAAAAATAGAGAAAAAAACCCCGCATTGGGGATTTATTTTTAAATGTTTTTGTTCTCCCCCATCGGGAAATTTAACCCCGGGTCTTTTTTTTTTCCCTTTGGGGTGAGTTTGCTTTTTAAAATAGGGCTAGCCCCTGCCACTTTGATTTCTCCTTTTTCTGTAATTCGGGGTTTTTTCCCTTTTTTTTTTTCCCCGGCAGGGGAAAGGCCCCTTTGCCCCGTCCAGGGGTTAAATCTGTTGTTGAGCGTTTTGCGCAGTTTTGGGAAAACCTTTTTTGTGGAGGGGTTTTGTCCCCCCTTCCAGGAAAAGGGCCCCCCGCTTTTTCAAAAAGGGATTGGTCTGAGGGGCCTGGGGTTTAAGGGGGGGGGCTTTGGTTGGTTTCTCAAAGTTTTTCCTTTTTAGAAATAGATTCCAAAATTTTAAAGCCTGGGTTCATTGGCCCTTTTTAAAAATTTTAGGGGTTATTAATCCTGTTTATTTTCGTTTTTTTTCCGGGACATTTAAGACCCCTAACGTTCCCCCAACCCCCTTTTGAAGGGGTTTTGGAACCAGGGTTTCCCTGCTCTTTTTCCTCCTGCCCCTTTTTGGTTGGGGCCCCAACTGGGGATTTTGGTTGGGGAAATTTTTTGGGGGTTTTTCCTTTTTTTTAGACGAAGACTCCGTTTTTGGGTTTAAAAAGGAGAGGTTAGGGTTTTGGGGAAACAATTCTTGGGTGTTTGCTTCGGCATCCATGAGGGGACTTACCCCGCGTATCCCCAGAACTAAAACCCGGGGGACCTGGTTGCAAATGAGGGTTCGGGAACCCCCCCCCAAAGGGGGGTACTGTTGTGAAAAGGGGTTTAGAAAAATTTCTTGGGGGAAGGGGCCCTCTGGGGGTTTACAGCCCCGGGCCCGTGAGGATTTGTGAGGACTGGGAAAAGGTGTTACTGATTGGTTTTTTTATAAGGGGGTTTTTTTCCCCCCAGGGTTTCCCCTTTTCAATTGTTTGGTCTGAATCCTTCTTTCCCCTTTCCCCCTTTACCTCTGTTTTCCCCGTCTGCCTCCTTCTTCAAAAAAAGGGGAAAATTTTATTTTGTGTTTTTGCTTTTTTTTTTGCATTTTGTCCCCCATTCCCTGGGGGGCCCAGGGTTCCCCCCCGGGGTTTTTTCCCCTTTAGTTTGGTCCAGCCACTGGTTTTTTTTCTTTTTTTTTTTTTTCCTTTTTTTTTCAGTGGGTGCTGTTTTGTTTTTTTACACCAGAGAAAAAAAATTTGGTGGTAAAAGGTCGGTGATTCAAGGGGGTTTTTAAAAATTTGGAGAGTTTTGGGTTTTTTTCAGGGGGTTTTTAGATTGCAGTAAAATTTTCCCCTTTAACCTTTTCCCCTTTAGATTGTTTGGGCCCCCCCGGGTTTTCTCTACTTTTTTTCTTTCGTGTCGTATTTCCCCCTTTTCTAACCCCATTACATGTTTGGGGGGGTTTCCTTTTTTTCTTTTGGGGTTCTGCTCCGGGCAAAATTTTCTTCCTTTTTTTTATCTTTAGGTGTAGTTAGTTTTTTCCCCGGGTGTGACGAAATCTAGGACCAAAGTAGGGGAAGTCCAAGGCTCCCCTCTAGTTGCCCCGGGGTTTGTCGGGTACTGCAAAAAATTATTTTATTTTTCCCAATGCCCCCGGTTAAAATTTCCTTTTTTCCTGAAAACCTCAGTACCGAAATTAAACACATAACTAGATTTTTTAAAGTGTCCATAGCGTGACCTTTTAAAACAAAACTTTTTCCCCCATCCCCAAGGTTAATAGGACCAAAAAAAATAGGCCCCACCCGGAGACCAATTTAGAGAAAATTTTGGAAAAGGGCCCACTCTCTCCAAAAAATCAGGGATTAAAAAAGGAATGGATAAAAAGGTTTTTTAATTGTAAACCTTATTGAGTTCCCCCTGTCCCCTTTTTAGGGTTCAGAGAAAACCCTCTTTCTTCTTCAAAAAGAAGTTTTGGGGCACCGCGGGAGATGAAAGGGGGGGGTGAAGCCCTTGGCTAAATTTTTTTTCTATATAATCCCCTTAAAAAATTTTTGGGGGGGCCCCGCTAGGGGGGGAAAATCTTACCAAAAAAGGAAATCAGCTCCAGGCAATAATTCAATTGGAAATCATAAGGACGGTGGGGAGGAAGCGTCAGCGTTCTTCTTGTCACATAAATCCCCTTTTTCCTGGTATACAGCTGGTAGTTCAGGGACTGACATGGTTCCTTTAGGAACAGAGCAAGCTGAAACTCCTTGACTCATCTGTTTCTCCGGAAAGTGTAATTCCTTGGTCTCCAGTTAATCGTAGGATTCTGCGCCTGCAGCCATGGTAGCCCTAAATAATGGGAAAGTGGGGAGAAGAGATAAGCATAAAAGACATTTTCTCCTGATGATCTTTACCCATAAGGACCCTCAAAGGCTCTGTTTCTTGATCCACTGGTCCAGAAGTCAGTAGAGAGCCATCCACAGTCTCCATCTGTACTGGAGTAGCCTTCTTCACTGAACGTATCCCTGTTTCAGAGCAAAGGAGATATCCATAAAATTTCCACTTGCTCCTGAGTCGATCATAGCAGAGCTAGACACCCAGACTGAGTCAACCCAGAGTTTGATGGAAAGGAAGCAATGAGAATTGTTTCTTTTACAACTCAGCTGGGACACCGCTGAGGAAACTTGAAAAATTGCAGCGTTTATACCGTCATCGTCCCCAGAACTAACAGAGTTTAAGTCCGAGAAATCAAGATCTCTTGCAGCAGATCTCTCTGGAGCCTGAGGCTCGGACATGACAGAGCTCCTCTCGCAACACTCACAGTGAATGACTGCTGCAGTAGTCTTACGAGAACGGCTGGGGCAGTTTATAATGAAGTGCCCTGACTTACCACAGTAGAAACATAGATTTTCCTTTATACGATGTTCTTTGCGTGCATCACTAAACCCGTCTTTGTAAAGAGTCCACCTGCATGGGTTCAGGTTCTGGTTCCCTTGTGATCCTACTCAAAGGTTCCTTAGCTGAGGAGGGAGGTAGTAAAAGGTTAGTGCGATTATTTTCGAACCATCTCTCTTGTCTGCGTTCAGTCAGATGAGCATCAATACGGATACAATAGTTAATAAAGTCACCTAACGCAGTGGGAGGGTCGGCACGAGCAAGTTCATCCTTAATCAGTGGAGACAACCCTTTCCGAAAAATAGATTTTTTAGCGGAAGTGTCCCAAGTGGTATCAAGAGCCCATCTCCTGAAATCCAGGGCATATTCGGCTACTGAACGCTTACCTTGGCGCAAAGTTAACATGGCTGCTTCAGCTGTTGCACCTCGATTGGGGTCATCAAACACCTGCCCCATGGCTGAAATAAAAGCATCAAGGTGATTCAAACAATCATCCTCAGTCTCAATCAGAGGGTTTGCCCACATCAAAGCCTTATTGGTAAGCAACATGATTATAGTAAGCACTTTGGATCGTTCAGTGGGAAATTGTGAAGCATGTGCAGAGAAAAAATAAATTGCATTGATTAATAAATCCCCTGAATTTCTCACGTTCACCGCCAAAACGAAAAGGAGGTAATTTGGGGATCCCAGAACTTGGGGTTATGGCAGGAGCCTGGGCTCGTTCCTCTAGAGCCTCAATCCTGGCTCGCAATTCCTGGGTAGTCTGTCCAAACACTTGCAAATTATGATTAGTGAGGTCCTGTAGGCTTGCAAAACGGTTTTTAAAGTCTGTATATCTGAAAGGATTGTATCAGTCACTCCGCAAAGTTCCTTTATGCGGGCCTCCATCTTCCAGATCTTTTAAGGCAGAAGTGCTGGAAGGAGAAGAGGAAAAAAAAAAAAACAATAGTGTTTACCTGTGGTAACACTCCAGAGTAAAATTTTAAGGGAATGCGCTCACCTGGAATGGTTGTGAGAAGTCACAACCACTGTCATCACATAAGGTATTAAACGGACATCTGATATCCACAGTCACAGCAGACACGGCTTTCCCAGACCCAGCAGACACTAAACATTGGCTCCTGAATCTTGTCATGTATAGTGTACAGTTCCTATAGCGTCTTGTGCTTGGGTGCGAGGAAAACACAGGAGACATAGGTTGAAATGAAATGACTTGTATTACTTCATACAAGCATGCTGAAAAGTTCACACAGTTTGCAGGAACAGCGACAGGAGACACAGCAGGCCAGAGTAACTTCAAGCACTACAATAAATCTCCAAAGCAGGTTCAGGATCTCTTCTCTGTACCGTAATTCCTCTGCAAACATGGATTCACCAAACAGCAGGTTTCCAGGGTCCAAAAGTGTTCCAAGGTTCCTCAGTAGGGAATAGCTGGAGTACAAGTCCAAGGCTTCCAGGAGTCAGGTCACAGACTGACTGAGGCTTTGATTCAGGAGCACTGATTGTTCAGCTGAGGCTGCTTAAGAAGCAAGAGGGAAGAATCAGGGCAGGAACATGAAAACTGGAAACTCATATTAACTGAGGGCAAGAGCTGCAGAAAGACAGAAAGCAAAATGGCCGACGGAAAACTGAGTTTCAAGGAACATGTCAACAGAGACAAAGAACCTTACAGTAACAGTCAACAGAAACTTAGTCTGAACACTACCCAAGACAACTGAGCGCGCAAAACGTCTTCCCCGCTTAGGGCAAACGGAAATAGCATGAGAAGCGTCACCACAGTAGAAACATAACTAGTGTTGAGCATTCCGATGCCGCAAGTATCGGGTATCGGCCGATATTCGCGTTATCGGAATTCCGATACTTAATTCCGATACTTTTTCCTATCGTATACCGGAATCGGAAGTTCCCATAATTCTTTGAGAGGCAATGTGATTTTAGTCAGCCAATGAGGAATCCTACGAAGTGTGGGCACATCCTGTAATGCTGCGGTCATCTTAACTAATGGCATGGCTGTGATTGGCTGCTGAAATGATGTCAGAATGCACTATAAAAGGCGCCGCCGCCATTTTAGCGTCACTGTGCTGTGAACTCAGTAAGGGACAGAACGCTACTCTGCTCACTCTGAGGGACAGTTAGATATTGCGATTTTGTGTACTACTGTGCTTGAGGCAGGCTAGTTTACCAACCGCTGTGTAAAGCTTCATTTTGCCAGTGTTGTTTTAACAGCTCTGTGCAAGGTGTGTGTGTGTGACAGTGCAGGTGACGCTGCAGTTTGCTCTGCATCCACCGCTGTTTGTAGGCATCTGCACGTGTCACTGACTCTTTTTTTTTTTTTTTTTTTTTTTATTTTGTGGAATTGGTGCAGCTCCATTATATTAGAAAAAAAAAAAATCTATTAGTGTGACGTGCTTCCATCCGTATACAATACATTGGTTGCAAACACTATAGAACTACACAAAGGAGCTTTTCACAGATTGTGGACAGTTGTGTTTCAGTGTTCACTTGAGTCTGTGTTTTTTACTTTTTTTAGTGCAGATCACGCTCCAGTTACATGTTTAAGCACTGCTGCTTGTACTCTGCTGAGCGTGTCTCAGTGGCTCATCCTTTTCATTTATCTCCAATTGGTTCTGCTACATTCCATTTAAAATAAATCTAATCTATTAGACTAATAGATTAGATTTATTTTAAATGGAATGTAGCAGAACCAATTGGAGATAAATGAAAAGGATGAGCCACTGAGACACGCTCAGCAGAGTACAAGCAGCAGTGCTTGAACAAGTAACTGGAGCGTGATCTGCACTCAAAAAAGTAAAAACACAGACTCAAGTGAACACTGAAACACAACTGTCCACAATGTGTGAAAAGCTCCTTTCTGTACTTCTATAGTGTTTGCAACCAATGTATTGTATACGGATGGAAGCGCGTCACACTAATAGTATTAGTGTGACGCGCTTCCATCCGTATACAATACATTGGTTGCAAACACTATAGAAGTACAGAAAGGAGCTTTTCACAGATTGTGGACAGTTGTGTTTCAGTGTTCACTTCAGTCTGTGTTTTTTACTTTTTTGAGTGCAGATCACGCTCCAGTTACATGTTCAAGCACTGCTGCTTGTACTCTGCTGAGCGTGTCTCAGTGGCTCATCCTTTTCATTTATCTCCAATTGGTTCTGCTACATTCCATTTAAAATAAATCTAATCTATTAGTGTGACGCGCTTCCATCCGTATACAATACATTGGTTGCAAACACTATAGAAGTACAGAAAGGAGCTTTTCACAGATTGTGGACAGTTGTGTTTCAGTGTTCACTTCAGTCTGTGTTTTTTACTTTTTTTAGTGCAGATCACGCTCCAGTTACATGTTCAAGCACTGCTGCTTGTACTCTGCTGAGCGTGTCTCAGTGGCTCATCCTTTTCATTTATCTCCAATTGGTTCTGCTACATTCCATTTAAAATAAATCTAATCTATTAGTGTGACGCGCTTCCATCCGTATACAATACATTGGTTGCAAACAATATAGAAGTACACAAACGGGCCTTTCACAGCTACTGAACATGGGTTTTTAATTTTTAAGTAAAATATGTATTTTTTCAAATGACACAAATATAAGTAATGTTGAAGGGAATAGTCCTACATCCATTGTTTGCACAATATTACAGGTGTACATCATGTCCCTTAATCAACAATGTATTATTATATTTACTTGTATGCTTTTATTTAAAAGCCAAGAACACAGAAGGATAACCTTCGCACTGCAGCTGTTGTCAAAGTTCAACCCACATTATGCACTTCCAACATTGCAGCATTTGAGGCATGATGTGAGTTGGATTGGTCAAAGTTATGGAGTGAGAAGGTTCACCATCAGTACCCTATAGCATAAGTATGCTTTTGTGTTAGCATTTGTGTTAGACATGTGGATATCTGCCATAATATGTCACAATTATTTAGTTACAGATTTGTTACCAACACTAATCATTGAATGGTTTTAAATTTGACGTTTCACTTGTTTACAGCTTAGAAATAAGGGTGTAGCCTGATATCTATGTGTAGCACTAGCCACTTTAACATGTCATGTTTTTTTAAACATGTGTAGCTAGGTAGCAGTAATTTTTGCCGGACACACAGCAGGGGAACAGCAGGCGTTACTGAACCCCACTATTACTATAGCTTGTGTATTGGTCTGTGGACACGACACTTCTGAGCAGCAACTGGCAGTGTTGTAGCCCAGGGAGTATAGCTCAGGTGGTAGAAAGATGAACATAACAGGAGACATGGAAAACGTTGTCAACCAGTTAGTTAATCTGAAACCGGACAGGCAAATTCAGGCGAGATCCATGCCTAGTTCATTTTCAGAAAAGTAAGCCGTTCTACATTATCGTAGGATAGTGGCATGCAACGGTCTGTTAGTACACCACCTGCAGCAGTAAAGACGCGCTCCGATAATACACTGGCAGCAGATCAAGCCAGCACCTCCAATGCATACTGGCTAAGCTCTGGCCATGTATCCAGCTTAGAGACACAAAACTTGAATGGGAAGAGCCATCTGAGAGTACACTGAGAGGGCAAGACATGTAGTCTGTAACCATCTTACGGAAATGTTGCCTCCTGCTGACTGGAGCCGTCTCGGATGGTGTAGACATTGGTGGCGCTGCCACAAAACTTCGACACATTTGGAACATACTGTTCTTGCCCTGTGCAGAGGCGCTGCTTGTGCTCCCTCTTGTTGCAGAGCTGTCTCCACTGCCTCGACGCACAGAGCTGCTTTGTAAATCAGTAGCAGCAGCAGTGCTCTCGGCTGGAATGGAGAACATTATGGATTGCACCAGTGTGTCTTGGTACTTCCGCATTTTACGCTCCCGGTTCAACGGTGTGATGAGGCTTTGTAAGTTGTCCCGGTAGCGAGGGTCTAGGAGGGTGTACACCCAATAATCAGACGTGGTGTGAATGTGTTCGATGCGGCGGTCGTTTCTCAGCCACTGCAGCATGAAATCAACCATGTGCTGCAGACTCCCAACTGGCCAAGAAACGTTGTCCCTGCAAGAGGCGTCATCTCCGCCTGCTGTGCATCACCCCACCCTTGGTCTACATACTGACTAGAGCATTGTCTACCTCCCTCTGGAGCGATGTCTTCCTCCTCCATTGACTCCTCCTCACAAAGTCCTTCAAATACATATAAATTTACAAAATTTAAAACTCAAAATTTAAAAACTTTGTATCATAATTCTGTAACATCAGTTTATGGAAACACAATAGCATTACAAAAGGATAGACAAAAAATGTACATTATGTGCTTTGTAAATACATTAAAAGTTTGTAATGGTTATGAAAATATAGACAGCGACTCTGGAGGTTCAATTGTTGATACAGCATGGTACTTTGAAAGTCCTCCAGCCCTTTGTGAGGAACCACGTTGCGCTGACTGTCCAGAAGGTGATGGAATTTGTGACTCCTCATCCTCCACCTCATGCCTTAGTGCTTGCAGTGTTTTTTGAAGCAGGCAGATAAGGGGACAGTCAGGCTGACTAGTGCATCATCTGCACTCGCCATCCGCGTTGACTCATCAAACGCACGCAAAACGTGGCAGATATCCTTCATAGAGTTATTCGCCACTCATTACACTGGCAGTGGCTGCCCATTCATTATAGGATCCAATTCTAATTACTGGTTCTCACCAACATAGCTCTCCACAGCGCAGCACCCCCTACATCTCCTCCCTTATTTATATTTATCGGCCTAACCGACTGCTGCACTCTGCAAACGACCTTCGACTAACCTCTGCACTAATCCGTACCTCCCACTCCCAACTCCAAGACTTCACCCGCGCTGCGCCAATCCTCTGGAATGCTCTACCCCAACAAATTAGGACTATCCGCAATTTGGATGGTTTCAGGCGCTCCCTCAAAACACATTTGTTCACAGTGGCCTATCACATTCACTAATCAAAGTCATTCTATGTGTAATTCTGTGTGTGTAGCCATTCACTATCTCCATGCATCCCTCACTTCCTTAAAATGGCTGGACCATCATTGTAAAAACACCATTGTATATAAACACCTGTACTTTGTATCTCCCACACCTCATTGTAGATTGTAAGCTTTCACCAGCAGGGCGGCTGATTTTGCTTTAATTATTGTATTGTTAACGTTGTTACTTATGACTCGTGTTTTGAAACTGTTAAACTGTAAAGCACTGCGGAATATTATGGCGCTATATAAATAAATAATATTATTATTCTTATTATAGAGGCCCACTCAGTAGTGGTGAAGTGTGAACGCCGCAAATTGCGAGTTGACTGCGCCTGATGCAGCTGATACTCCATTACTGTTGGCTGCTGCTCACACAACCGCTCCAACATATGTAACGAGGAATTCCACCTGGTGGGTACGTCACATATAATGCGATGTTCATGAAGGTGAAATCTGCGTTACAGAGCTGCAATCAGCGATCTGGCCATGCTGGAACGTCGCAAGTGAGCGCACTCTAGGCGGACCTTGTGCAGCAGTGCATCAAGATCCGGATAGTCCCTCAAAAAACTCTGCACGACCAAGTTGAGCACATATGACAGACATGGTATGTGAGTGAGGTTGCCAAGGCCCAGAGCTGACACCAGATTTCGGCCATTGTCACACACTACCAAGCCTGCCTGTAGATTCTCTTCCAAAAACCACACGTCGCTCTCCTGCTTTATGGCATTACAGAGCTCCTGCGCTGTGTGGCTAAGATTCCCCATGGAAATTAATTTCAGGATGGCCTGTTGACATTTGGACACGGCTGTGCTCATATCGGTCGCAACAGGTAAACGTTCACGGGTCCATGTGGAGGTAGACCGTGACGGCTCCTGCAGCGATGATTCTGAGGAACTGGAATAGGAGGAGGAATCAATGTGTACAGACTTGATTCCTGCAATCCTTGGAGTTGGCAGAACACGTACAGCGCCACTCGCAAGATCAGTACCCGGCTGCACAACATTGACCCAATGGGCAGTGAGGGAAAGGTATTGTCCCTGGCCATGGGTGTTAGAACCCTCTTGTTAGGTTTTGTTTCAGTTTGCTGGTCACATGACCTTTTTTCCCTATTTAGTCTGGCTCCGCCCTTCTGGCTTTGCTTGACTTCATTGTATTATCTAGTGTTAAGCTAGCCGGGTGCTTAGGTGCCTTAATCTGTGAGTTTTGCTTGATGTTAGGATCACAAAGTATTTATTTTTCTGTTTAATTATCCATGCTACAATTTATGTTAGGACTAGGAGGTGTCCACCTTTTCTCCCAGTCCCTAGATCTTGTAGGGATTACTCCCTCGCAACTATAGGTCTTCGTTCACACTAGATGAGGACTTTAGCGGGTCTGGTCGCAGGATCAGGTTCCCCGTTACATCGTAGGGATTCAGCTTAGTTGTATTGTAGGGACAGAATTCCCTTCTTTCCTTACTGGTTGTAGCAGATCATAACAATGGGTACTGGTCCACGCATCGGTGGTCAGGTGGACCTTGCTACTGAGGGCTTTTAGTAGCGCATGTTTAATTTTTCCCTCAACATGCTTTTGCAGACCAGGGACGGCTTGCCTGCTGAAATGAAATCGGCTTGGCACATTGTATTGTGGGATTGACAATGATATTCAGTTACGGAAACTGTCTGTCTCCACCAGCCTGAATGACAGCATTTCAAGGGACAGGAGTTTTGCAATGCCAGCATTCAGAGCCTGTGCTCGTGCATGGTTTGCGGAGTATGGCCGTCTTTTATCCCATGCCTGTGCTACCGCTGGCTGTTTTGTGGCCTGGGAGTGTGAGGATGACAGGGAACTTGCTGCTGTGTGTGGAATAACAGTTTGTCTCTGGACAACAGTGGCCGAGGTTCTTCCATGGCGATCCTGTGAGGAAGCATAACCAGCTGTGTGTGAGCTCGATGAAGAGGCTTCAACACAACCTGAAGATGTAGGTGCTGCTGTAGGTTGGCCTACATCTCCAGTGTGTCTTTGTAACTCAACTACGTGCTTTGTCCGCACATGTTTACACATATTGTGGTATTGAGGTGACTGACACTTTTAGCTATTTTAAATTTTTGATTACACAGCTTGCATTTCACATAGCAAATATCATGTGCAAGTGTGTGAAAAAAGGACCACGCAGTGCAAGTCCTGGGAGCGCACGTTTTGACTTTTGGAAGACAACTGCTCCGAACAGGTGCCAAACTGGAGGCTACAGGCAACCGAGTCTGCAGCCTAACTCTCCCTCCTGTTTGTACCGTTGGGGCAATGTCTTCCTCTATCTTCCTTCTATCACTAACCATTTCTCTAGGCCTCTCCCAGCTTTCAACCAAAGTACTGGTTCTCACCCACAAAGCTCTCCACAGTGCAGCACCCCTCCTACATCTCCTCCCTCATTTCTATCTATCGGCCTAACCGACTGCTGCGCTCTGCAAACGACTTTCGACTAACCTCTGCACTAATACGTACCTCCCACTCCCGACTCCAAGACTTCTCCTGCTCTACGCCAATCCTCTGGAATGCTGTACCCCAAGAAATTAGGACTATCCACAATTTGCATGGTTTCAGGCGCTCCCTCAAAACACATTTGTTCAGAGCGGCCTATCACATTCACTAATCAAAGTCATTCTATGTATTCTGTGTAAGTGTGTGTGTCTCTCTAGCCCATTCACTATCTCCATCCCTCAGTCCCTTAAGATGGCTGGAACATCATTGTAAATGCACCATTGTATATAAACACCTATACTTTGTATCTCCCCCATCTCATTGTACATTGTAAGCTGTCACGAGCAGGGGCGACTTATTTAGCTTAAATTATTGTATTGTTAACGTTGTTACTTATGACTTGTGTTCTGAAACTGCTAAACTGTAAAGCGCTGCGGAATATGATGGCGCTATATAAATAAATATTATTATTATTCCTCTGAGCTGCTCCCACCACCTTCCTGTTCTTCATGCCATGTTGGGTATTGGACCTCATCATCTCCACTACCCTCTTCCAACACCTGCTGTTGGGTGGTCTGGCCAGCACCATGCTCAACAGAAACTGGCACCTGGGTCTCATCATCATCATCAGATGCGTTCTGCGGTGTGCTGACCATCGGCACTGTCTCACCCGCCTCTTCAGATTCAGAGAGACACAGCTGTTGCGCATCACTGCATACTCCCTCTTCTTCACATTACAGAATGCTGCTTGGCTGGGCCCCTGTTTGCAAGCCATAGATTCTGAGAACAGAAGCAGACACTCAGCTGGCTCCTGTACAGAACTCTCTGACTGCCTGGGCAATTTGCCAGGCGGTGAAGAGACAGATGGTTGCCCAACAGTGCTGTGGTCCTGAGAGGAGGTGGAAGCAATTGAAGTCGATGCATTGGCTGAGATCCAAACAACAACGGCTTCAATTTGTTCTTCCCGCAGCAGGGGGGTACTCCGAGCTCCTACAAAAGTGCGCATAAAGGAACGCTCACGGCCCGGGGAAAACTGGTGGATGCTGTGTCACTGGGGGCCGCAGCAGCCACAGAATCCCCACGTCCTCCCTGAAGAAACTCCACGACCACATGCCTTACTCCCTGCCTTCTTCATCTTGGTAGATTGATAAAGAAAGTCTGAAAAGTTATAAGGCCTAAGTGTGGTTATTCCGCAGAGACTGCAGTGAACACTGCACACAACTGTTCAGTAGGTGTGAAAGGCCCCTTTGTGTACTTCTATAGTGTTTGCAACCAATGTATTGTATACGGATGGAAGCACGTCACACTAATAGATTTTATTTATTTGTAATAGAGTGGAGCAGCAACAATTAGAGAAAAATTTCAAGGATGTGCCAGTGACACACGCTCAGCAGACTACAACCAGCAGTGGTTGAAGAACTAACTGGAGCGTGATCTGCACTCCAAAAAGGAAAACCTCAGACTACAGTGAACACTGCACACAACTGTTCACTACCCAACGCGTCTCAGCAGGAAGGCAGTCTGTGCGTCAAAACAAAGGCGCAAGCATACATCCACGTACCCTGTTTATAAAGCTATATAAAAAAAATTATGTAGTAGTGACGCACACTTTATTGAGGTACAGTATTACATCGCCATTCACCATCTGTGGCTATGCAGTCTCATCTATATATACCTTATCTATCCGTTGTCATGCTTGCAAGTCGACAGTCAGGCATAAATAGCAATTTTCACTATGCACTATGCACTTTTTAAAGGTTATGTTTGTTAATAAACATGATTATTGCCACATATTATGAGTATTACATGATGGAAATTGTATAATTTTGTATAAACTGTTTAGTGACATTATTCAGCAAATGTAACATTTTAGTAATGTCACAGATAACTTGTAATGCTGATGATGTTTTGAAGTCAGACATTCATTGTCTATACAATAAAAATGGTGTACATACTGTTACTTATCCATCATTAATGGATTCAGATATGTACTTGTATGCTTTTATGTACAACCGTATAGCAGATTCCTTAACTAATTTATTTTGTGGTTTGCATTGCTGTTCAACATGTTAATGTATGTGTTTATGTTTGTCAATTCTTTATTTATCTAGATATTAGTTTAAATGAAATCATCATCTTATGGTAGTAAAGGTTATCTTTCTCTTGTTTGAAGTATAGACATTTAAAATTGACAGGTAACAAGGAAATTACTTGATCTAGTATTTAAACATCCTCCTTGACCCTGGGCTCCAACACCGCCAGTTGTTGCTCGGAAGTGCTGTTAGCACAGTCAACACTTGCTCCTGTGTTACTGGGGTTCAGTAACGTCAGCTGGTCCTCGGTTGTGCCATTGGCTCTTTTCCTTCTGCTGCCCCTCCGGGTTCCAGTACCGTCAGCTGGTTCTCCGCAGTGCCTTTGGCCTAGGTGCCTCCATCTTGGTATCCGAGTTCCAGCAACGTCTGCTGGTCCTTGGTAGTGCTTTGGAGCACAGGTACCTCCTGCTTAGTAACCGTGTCCCAGTAACGTCAGCTGGTCCTCGGTTGTGCCATTGGCTCTTTTCCTTCTGCTGCCCCTCCGGGTTCCAGTACCGTCAGCTGGTTCTCCGCAGTGCCTTTGGCCTAGGTGCCTCCATCTCGGTATCCGAGTTCCAGCAACGTCTGCTGGTCCTTGGTAGTGCTTTGGAGCACAGGTACCTCCTGCTTAGTAACCGTGTCCCAGTAACGTCAGCTGGTCCTCGGTTGTGCCATTGGCTCTTTTCCTTCTGCTGCCCCTCCGGGTTCCAGTACCGTCAGCTGGTTCTCCGCAGTGCCTTTGGCCTAGGTGCCTCCATCTCGGTATCCGAGTTCCAGCAACGTCTGCTGGTCCTTGGTAGTGCTTTGGAGCACAGGTACCTCCTGCTTAGTAACCGTGTCCCAGTAACGTCAGCTGGTCCTCGGTTGTGCCATTGGCTCTTTTCCTTCTGCTGCCCCTCCGGGTTCCAGTACCGTCAGCTGGTTCTCCGCAGTGCCTTTGGCCTAGGTGCCTCCATCTCGGTATCCGAGTTCCAGCAACGTCTGCTGGTCCTTGGTAGTGCTTTGGAGCACAGGTACCTCCTGCTTAGTAACCGTGTCCCAGTAACGTCAGCTGGTCCTCGGTTGTGCCATTGGCTCTTTTCCTTCTGCTGCCCCTCCGGGTTCCAGTACCGTCAGCTGGTTCTCCGCAGTGCCTTTGGCCTAGGTGCCTCCATCTCGGTATCCGAGTTCCAGCAACGTCTGCTGGTCCTTGGTAGTGCTTTGGAGCACAGGTACCTCCTGCTTAGTAACCGTGTCCCAGTAACATCAGCTGGTACAAGATTGTGCTACAAATACAAGATACGGAACAAGAGACACAAGAACAATAAGCAGAAGATCTAAAAGCAGAAGAACATGAAGTATAAGACCAAAATGAAGAGCAAAATATATGCTCTAAATTCTAAGCAGAAGAAGACTAAGCAGTGTATGGGGTGAGTCCGTTCCTCCTCGTGGTGCCCCTGGAAAATGCCTGCTGCTGCAGGCTAAACTGAACACGGACAAATACTGTTGTAATTTAAATCTTTTGTGACAGCAAGAACGGAAGGATGAAAAATTCATACTTTGACAGATTACAAGTACAGGATTCTCTGTCACAAATAAGAATATGATGAAGAAGATGAAGTAGAATATGAATAAGAATAATAGTTTAATAAGAAGAATATGAGTAATGTTAACAAAAAGATGAATAGCAAGAAGTTTAAGAAGAAGATAAAGAAGGTGAAGATGAAGAATAATTTGATGAAAAAGATGATGCTGCAGAAGATTATGAAGGAGAAAGTGTGTGAAAAGTTAAAAAGGTGAAGATGAAGAGCATGGAAGTTGTGTAATATACATATTTGCCAAAATATAAAAAACGTTAACATTGTCAATTTCTTCGTCAATCCGAACATCTTTAAAAAAAAAAATATTTATGCTATTCCATTTGATTGGGTTAAACATCTATGCCTTTAATGTCTCCTCAACCTTCCACAATACATTCTACATTACTCTTTGTTGTTTTCCTTCATGTACAATTAACCAACAAGGCAAGAATGGGTTTTTTTTAATTTCGATATTTTGTTCCCATAGACTTACATGGGACTTCCGGTATCGATATCGGGTATCGCCGATATTTTAGTGATATCGGCGATACCATTCCGATTCCGATACTTTAGGATATCGGAAAGTATCGCTCAACTCTAAACATAACCCATTGCGCTTTTCGAAACTCATGACGCTGAGCCCCAGAAGTCACTCCATCACACTGCATGGGCTCAGGAGCTGGCTCACAAGGCAACACTATCTCACGCATACCTCTGCGCTCACGCAAACATCTGTCAATTTGAATAGCCAAAGACATAGAATCATTGAGACCAGAGGGAACAGGGAATCCCACCCTAACGTCTTTTACATTTTCTGACAGACCCTTCTGAAAAAGGGCTGCCAAAGCATCATCATTCCATTTGGTCAGGACTGCCCACTTTTGGAATTTCTGACAGTACAGCTCAGCGTCTTCACGACCCTGATTTAATGCCAACAAGGCTTTTTCAGCTTGATCAGTGACATTAGGTTCATTGTACAATAACCCCAGAGCCTGAAAAAATACATCAACATCATTCAAAACAGGATCTCCAAGTGTCAGGGAAAAAGCCCAATCCTGAGGGTCGCTGCGCAGCAGAGAGATGACAATTTGAACCTGCTGTGCTGTGTTCCCTGAGAATTTAGGCTTTAAGGCAAAAAACAACTTGCAGTTATTTTTAAAATTCAGAAATTTAGACCGATCCCCCAAGAATAAATCTGGCATGGGGATTCTAGGTTCCACAGCAGGCAACCCAGCAAGATAGGCAGTAATGTTCTGAACCTCAGTGGCAAGCCACTCCACACGTCCAGACAACTTTAAACTCCATTGAGGACAAAGAAAAAATTCCTCCTCAGCACCCAGAGAAAAAGAGGGAAAAAATGCAACAAACAGAAAAAAAATTTTTTTTTGACAACTCCCTTTTTTTTTTTCCTTTTACTATTTTTGCCTTCTGTTGAGTACCATAGAATTTCAGTTAGGCCGGTAATACTGTTATGTTTCGGTAGCTGAGGAGAAATAGCAAAAAATAGCCGAAGTAGCCATACACCAGAGAGGCTGGAAACTACTGGGTTGCAGGACCCTAAACTAACCGCAACACTAGAAGTAGCCGTGGAGCGTACCTACGGTGATCCCAGACGCCTCGTCACAGCCGGAAAGATAGCTACACCTAAAGACAGAAAGATGAAAGCTAACTGCCCCGTAGCAGAACCCCCAAAGAAATAGGAAGCCCCCAAACATGTAATGGCGGTTAGACAAGAAGAAAATACGAACACAGACAGAAAATAGAATGAGCAAACGCTGGGGCCCAATACTGTCTAGATAGAAAAGTATAGGAAAGAATTCTGACTGCAACCCAAAAAACCCTGACAAAAATACCAACACTTCTGATTAACACAAAACCTGAGATCACACGATCTCTACCACCTAAATCAGATCTCTGGTGTAACACACAGCAATTCAGCAAATAAAAAGTGACACAGGAACAGAGCAAAAGTGCAAACACAAACTGAGCACAATTGCAGCGCCAGGCCCCAAAAGGGGATCAGGCTGAAGTCCACTGCAAGGCAGCAAACTAGCAAGGAAAATCCAACCAGAGGAAAAAAAAAACAACAAGTCACTTATCTGAATGAGAGCAGGAATGCAAGCTGAGCTCCAAGCAAGACCTGGAAGAACAATTGATTACCGGCAAGGCTGATGGGAGTTCAGGTCACTTATATCAGACCAATCGGACCCAGCTGAAAGCCATTCAGCAATTGGTTCATTACCCTCAGCAACCACCGGAGGGAGCCCCAGCTCCGAAGTCGCCTCCAACGTGCTCACAACAATACACATAATAGTTCTGGTAGTTCGAGGTGATATATGGGATATGTTATGAGGATATTTCAGCAACAGCCATAAGGGTAAAGGGAACCTTGTGGGAAAACACATCAACAGACAGTATGTAGGTGAGGAATAAAGACCGTAGAGTAAGGAGAAGTTGCTCCTCTGCAGAGATAGCTTTCCGCATCCTGGTATCCTGGTAGGTGATCCCAGGGTGCACAATCTCCAACAAAACATCAAATGTGGGAGTGGTCTTCCGCAGGGGTGGATTAAGGGTAGCCAGGGCTCCGGGCTGTTCAGACTCTGTGGGCCCCTGGTCATGTGACAGGGTCATGTGACGGGGTCAAGCGACGGGGTCATCATATACCTAACACAGATTATTCCAGGCGCCTCCACCCCTCGAACTGTCCACAGTCCCACCGCTCTCTCTTTGAAAAACTCCACTTCTCACCTATCATACATTAACAGTTCCCATCACCAGATCACACATATAGCCAGCAGCTTTTGTTTTGGCCAAAAGATTTTTTAAGCCGCCACCATAACACAGTAGACACTTTTGGCCGAGCCCTACTCTACTGTAACCTATTAAATATTTGTTAAAATATGCAATACAATTTAGGTATACAGTACAGACCAAAAGTTTGGACACACCTTCTCATTTAAAGATTTTTCTGTATTTTCATGACTATGAAAATTGTACATTCACACTGAAGGCATCAAAACTATGAATTAACACATGTGTAATTATATACTTAACAAAAAAGTGTGAAACAACTGAAAATATGTCTTATATTCTAGGTTCTTCAAAGCAGCCACCTTTTGCTTTGATGACTGCTTTGCACATTCTTGGCATTCTCTTGATGAGCTTCAAGAGGTAGTCACCGGGAATGGTTTTCACTTCACAGGTGTGCCCTGTCAGGTTTAATAAGTGGGATTTCTGGCCTTATAAATGGGTTGGGACCATCAGTTGTGTTGTGCAGAAGTCTGGTGGATACACAGCTGATAGTCCTACTGAATAGACTGTTAGAATGTGTATTATGGCAAGAAAAAAGCAGCTAAGTAAAAAAAAACGAGTGGCCATCATTACTTTAGGAAATGAAGGTCAGTCAGTACGAAAAATTGGGAAAACTTTGAAAGTGTCCCCAAGTGCAGTTGCAAAAACCATCAAGCGCTACAAAGAAACTGGCTCACATCAGGAAAGGAATACCAAGAGTCACCTCTGCTTCTGAGGATAAGTTTATCCAAGTCACCAGCCTCAGAAATCGCAGGTTTTCAGCAGCTCAGATAAGATACCAGGTCACTGCCACACAGAGTTCTAGCAGCAGACACATCTCTACAACTGTTAAGAGGAGACTTTGTGCAGCAGCCTTCATGGTAAAATAGCTGCTAGGAAACCACTGCTAAGGACAGGCAACAAGCAGAAGAGACTTGTTTGGGCTAAAGAACACAAAGAATGGACATTAGACCAGTGGAAATCTGTGCTTTGGTCTGATGAGTCCAAATTTGAGATCTTTGGTTCCAACCACCGTGTCTTTGTGCGACGCAGAAAAGGTGAACGGATGGACTCTACATGCCTGGTTCCCACCGTGAAGCATGGAGGAGGTGGTGTGATGGTGTGGGGGTGCTTTGCTGGTGACACTGTTGGGAATTTATTCAAAATTGAATGCATACTGAACCAGCATGGCTACCACAGCATCTTGCAGCGGCATGCTATTCCATCCGATTTGCGTTTAGTTGGACCATCATTTATTTTTCAACAGGACAATGAGCCCAAACACACCTCCAGGCTGTGTAAGGGCTATCTGACCAAGAAGGAGAGTGCTGGGGTGCTACGCCAGATGACCTGGCCTCCACAGTCACCAGACCTGAACCCAATCGAGATGGTTTGGGGTGAGCTGGACCGCAGAGTGAAGGCAAAAGGGCCAACAAGTGCTAAGCATCTCTGGGAACTCCTTCAAGATTGTTGGAAGACCATTTCCGGTGACTACCTCTTGAAGCTCATCAAGAGAATGCCAAGAGTGTGCAAAGCAGTCATCAAAGCAACAGGTGGCTACTTTGAAGAACCTAGAATATAAGACATATTTTCAGTTGTTTCACACTTTTTTCTTAAGTATATAATTCCACATGTGTTAATTCATAGTTTTGATGCCTTCAATGTGAATGTACAATTTTCATAGTCATGAAAATACAGAAAAATCTTTAAATGAGAAGGTGTGTCCAAACTTTTGGTCTGTACTGTATTTTAATTTATTTTTCAACTTTCAAAATGACCAATAACACCACATACAAGGGACAAATACCACCAGACCACATATTACCACCACAGTGATCGAATAATATCACATACAAGGAACAAATACCACAACACCATGACCAGAGCACATATTACCACCACAAAGTGACCAAATAGTACATACAAGGGTCAAATACCGCAACACCAAGTCCAAACCACATATTACCACCACATAGTGACTGAATACTACAATACTGATCAGTAATAAAAAAAAACACAATACTATCACCATAAGTGCCATTATACACAGGAGATCTGTACTTAGTATGCAGTTTCTGTGTATAGGTAATACAGTGATCATTGGTGGTGACATTATACACAGGAGCTTTGTATATAGTATACAGTGTATAGTGTCAGTGTATAGGTAGCACACTGACTCACCAATGACGTCTCTAGGTGAAGTCCTTCATCTTTGTTTTTCATCTTTCATCCAGCACAGACCGCCATCACTACTTCCAGCCAGGGCTCGTCTCTGCAGGAAATAACACAGTTATCTAGCGCTCCGCTTGCAGAACACATTACTTAATTTTTCCCAACTTCTACATTACACCACATGAGGAAAAAAAGGCGACATAGTGTCGCTCTGCACAGTAACATGACCGCCCCCCCCATTTAAAACAGTATCCTCAAAAAATAAAATAAATACATGACTGCAGTAATATCCCTTAATTAGCCCCTATGGTAATAAAATTCCCATCCTGGCCCCCGTGGGTCTCATTCCTGGCTTCAGCCATATGTTCTCCCATCCCGCCCCCATATGGTCTCCCCATCCTGCCTCATCTGTCTCCATCGTATCCATCCTGCCCCATGATCCTGCACGATCTGTCTCCAATCATGCCCCCTGTGTCTCCAGTCATGCCTCCAGTGTGTCCAGTCATGCCCCCAGTGTCTCATTCTGCCCCCTGTGTCTACAATCATGCCCCGTATCTCCATTCTGCCCCCCCGTGTCCAGCAGTCTGCCCCCATGGCCAGCAATCTGCCCCCATGTCTCACAGTTTGCCCCATGTCTCAGTTTGCCCCACGTCCAGCATTCTGCCCCCATGTCTCACAGTCTGCCCCCATGTCTAGTATTCTGCCCCATAATCCAGCATTCTGCCCCATGTCCAGCATTCTGCCCCATGTCCAGCATTCTGCCCCCATGTCCAGCATTCTGCCCCATGTCCAGCATTCTGCCCCATGTCCAGCATTCTGCCCCCATGTCCAGCATTCTGCCTCATGTCCAGCATTCTGCCCCATGTCCAGCATTCTGCCCCATGTCCAGCATTCTGCCCCCATGTCCAGCATTCTGCCCCCATGTCCAGCATTCTGCCCCATGTCCAGCATTCTGCCCCCCATGTCCAGCATTCTGCCCCCCATGTCCAGCATTCTGCCCCATCATGGCCAGAATTCTGCCCCATCATGTCCAGCATTCTGCCCCATCATGGCCCATCATTCTGCCCCATCATGGCCAGCATTCTGCCCCCATGTCTCACAGTCTGCCCCCATGTCTAGTATTCTGCCCCATATCCAGAATTCTGCCCCATGTCCAGCATTCTGCCCCATGTCCAGCATTCTGCCCCCATGTCCAGCATTCTGCCCCATGTCCAGCATTCTGCCCCCATGTCCAGCATTCTGCCCTCCATGTCCAGCATTCTGCCCCATCATGGCCAGAATTCTGCCCCATCATGTCCAGCATTCTGCCCCATCATGGCCCATCATTCTGCCCCCATCATGGCCAGCATTCTGCCCCCATCATGTCCAGCATTCTGCCCCCATCATGGCCAGCATTCTGCCCCCATCATGGCCAGCATTCTGCCCCCATCATGTCCAGCATTCTGCCCCCATCATGTCCAGCATTCTGCCCCCATCATGTCCAGCATTCTGCCCCCAGCATGTCCAGCATTCTGCCCCCAGCATGGCCAGCATTCTGCCCCCATCATGTCCAGCATTCTGCCCCCATCATGTCCAGCATTCTGCCCCCAGCATGGCCAGCATTCTGCCCCCATCTTGGCCAGCATTCTGCCTCCATCTTGGCCAGCATTCTGCCCCCATCATGGCCAGCATTCTGCGCCCATCATGGCCAGCATTCTGCCCCCATCATGGCCGGCATTCTGCCCCCATCATGGCGGCATTCTGCCCCCATCATGGCCGGCATTCTGCCCCCATCATGGCCGGCATTTTGCCCCCATCATGGCTGGCATTCTGCCCCCATCATGGCCGGCATTCTGCCCCATCATGGCCGGCATTCTGCCCCATCATGTCCAGCATTCTGCCCCCATCATGTCCAGCATTCTGCCCCATCATGGCCGGCATTCTGCCCCATCATGTCCAGAATTCTGCCCCATCATGTCCAGCATTCTGCTCCATCATGGCCAGCATTCTCCCCTCATCATGGCCAGCATTATGTCCCCATCATGGCAGGCAGCATTCTTCCCCCATGTGTCCAGTAAGTCTGTCCCCCGGCCTGCTGCTCAAAAAAAACCACACGTTCTCTTCTTACCTTTCCGTGCTCCAGCGCCGAGGTTCTCTCCACAAGCGCACACTCACCGGCGACTGGCAATGACGTCAGACGCCGGTGACGTGTGCGCTGCGGCCGACGTCAGCTGCCAGCCTCCGATTGGCTGGCGGCTGTTAACTATTGACGTGCGGGCGCCCGCACGTCAATAGCGTTAAACTGCCACAGTGCTCCGCCGTCAGGGCAGTAATGCCCTGATGGCGGCCCTGTGGTGGGCCCCCCCCCCACCCCACTGGGCTTGACCCTCTGGTAGTCCGCCCCTGGTCAACCGTAAAACAGAAAAAACTTGTCTGGATGAATCCGCAGAGATGCATACAGCCGGTGAAAATGGCCTTTAGTGAGGCGTTGCCTCAAATGCGGATGCACCCACATTCGCCTCCTCCTCCGCGGATCAACGATCACTGGGTATGGCTGCCCAAAGCGGAGGGACAAAACCCAGTTGTACAACACTCGATCAGTTGGGTTGAACTGAAGAGTGTCAGACATGTTGGCAACCAAGCAGCAGTACTCCAACACAAGCAGACCACAAAAATGGCCAGATTGGGGGCTGCCACCTGATGCAGAACCAATAAATAGGCTTGCTGATGATGGTTTGAATGAGTTTCAGGCCTAAAAACCGTTAAATGTCCATTTTGCAAGGCTGCGAGAAAAATACGCTATACGGATGCCGTACGGAGTGCATACGGATGCTTACATGCGCAAAATACGCAGTCGCACCCTGAAAACGGATGAAATACGGATTGTTGTGCCGGCAACATTTTGGCATATTACGCTCGTACAATACGGTCCGTTATTTTCTACGGTGAGTGTGATGCCGGCCTAAAAATCAAATTACCCACCCCAGTTCTCCGTAATCCCCGCATCCCCATCCCCATTGTCAGGGGATTATAAAAAAATATATTTTTTATTATTTTTTTTTAATCATTTTTTTTAAAAAATTTTTTTGCAGTTAGGGTTACACATATTAGGGTTAGGAGGAAAAAAAATACTAGAGTTAGATTAGGGTTAGCATTTCATTAGGCAGGGAAATAAATAAAATGGCCTGCAGAACTTTCAGCACGGAGCAAGCTTACAGCCAGCTTTCAGACAGTGACGACGACTCTTCCTCCACGGGATAACCCAGCCCGATGGTAGCGGAGTCGGTCGTCACTGCTGAAGGTTCAGAGGAGGCAGGACCACGTACCGCAGTCCCCCCATCGCTGTGGTATAATAACACCTCATTTTCCCCTTTTTTCTGCTGTCCCTGGAATAAGAGTAGATGTCGCAAATTTTACCCCCATTGATTTTTTTCAAATTTTCATTATTCCCGAAGTCCTAGAATTAATCGTCCACCAAACAAACCTATATGCCCGACAATACATTTCCCAAAAACCCACTGCCTTTCATTCCCGTTCCTGGATCCCCACAAATGTCCCCGAAATAAATATTTTTTAGGCCTTACCCTGAATATGGGTTTAGTAAAAAAAACCCACACTGTCCACAGCAGCCGTGTATTTGCAGCCGTCATGTCCAGAGTCCGTTACGAAGCCCTGTTGAGATACCTCCACTTCAGTGACAATTCCCAAGCCCCCCAAGAACTGACCCCAATTATGATCGGCTAAATAAATTGAGACCCCTAATTTACCTCCTACAAACTTCATTTCTAAATTCTTATACCCAGAGAAAAATGTGGCAGTCGAAGAGTCCTTGATGAGCTACAAGGGCCTTCTGTCATTCCACCAATTTATCCCCTCCAAGCGTGCCAAATATGGTGTAAAATTATACAAAACGTGTGAGAGCTCATCACCAGGTACACTTCCACCTTCTGTAAGGTTCTGTGTACATGTTCCTGAAACTCAGTTTGTTCGTCAGCCATTTTACTTTCTGTCTTGCTGCAGCTATCTTGCCCTCAGTCAGAATGGAGTTTCCAGCTTGCATGTTCCCGCCCTGATTCTCTCCTTTGCTTCTTAAGTAGCCACAGCTGAGCAATCAGTGCTTCAGAATCTAGCCTGCAGTGAACCTGTGACCTGACTCCTAAAGCCTTGGACCCTGTACTCCAGCTATTCCTACTGAGGAACTCTGAAGCACTTGTGGACTCTGAACCCTGCTCTTTGAAAGACCCACGTTTGCATGGACTTACGGTAACAGAGAAGAAGATCCTGAACCTGTTGTGGAGAGTGATTGCTGAGCTTAGATTACTCTGGCCTGCTGTGTCTCCTGTTTCTGTGTCTGCAAACTGTGTGACTATTTCTGCCAACTTGTATGAAGTAATACAAGACTTTCTATATCAAACCTGTGTCTCATGTATTTTCATCGCACCCAAGCACAAGACGCTATATGAACTGTACTACATACATTACAAGATTCTGAAGCCAAATGTTAGTGTCTGCTGGGTCTGGAAAGGCTGTGTCTACTGTAACTGTGGATATCGGATGTCCGGTTGTACTTTCTGTGATGACAGTGGTTGTGACTTCTCACAACCATTCCAGGTGAGCAATTCCCTTAAGTGTTTTTTTTTCTGCAGTGCTACCACAGGTAAACACTATTGTTTTTTTTTTCTTTTCTCTTTTTTGTCTGCTGTAACTGTGGATATCAGATGTCCGGGTGAACTTTCTGTGATGATAGTGGTTGTGACTTCTCACAACCATTCCAGGTGAGCAGTTCCCTTGGTTTTTTTTTTCTCTCTGCAGTGTTGCCACAGGTAAACACTATTGTTTTTTTTTTCTCCTCTCCTCTTCTTCCAGTGCTCCTGTCTTGAAAGATCTGGAAAATGGAGGCCCGCATGAAGGAACTTTGCGGAGTGACTGATAATATCCTTACAGATTTGCAGAATATAAAGACCCGTTTTTCAAGCCTACAGGACCTCACTAATCACAATTTGCAAGTGTTTGGACAGACTGCCCAGGATTTGCGAGCCAGGATTGAGGTTCTAGAGGAGCGAGTCCAGACTCCTGCCGTAGCCCCGAGTTCTGGGATTCCCAAGTTGCCCCCTTTTCGTTTTGGCGGTGAACGTGAGAAATTCAGGGGATTTATTAATCAATGCAATCTTTTTTTTCTGCACATGCTTCACAATTTCCCACTGAACGATCTAAGGTGCTTACTATAATTATGTTGCTTACCAACAAGGCTTTGATGTGGGCAAACCCTCTGATTGAGACTGAGGATGATTGTTTGAATCACCTTGATGCTTTTATTTCAGCCATGAGGCAGGTGTTTGATGACCCCAATCGAGGTGCAACAGCTGAAGCAGCCATGTTAGCTTTGCGCCAAGGTAAGCACTCGGTAGCTGAATATGCCTTGGATTTCAGGAGATGGGCCCTTGCTACCACCTGGGACAGTTCCGCCAAAAAATCTATTTTTCGAAAGGGGTTATCTCCACTGATTAAGGATGAACTTGCTCGTGCCGACCCTCCCACTGCGTTAGGTGACTTTATTAACTACTGCATCCGTATTGATACTCGTCTGACTGAACGCAGGCAAGAGAGATGGTTCGAAAGCAATCGCACTAACCTTTTCCTACCTTCCTCTCCAGCTAAGGAACCTTTGAGTAGGATTACACGGGAACCTGAACCTGAACCCATGCAGGTAGACTCTTTACAACGACGGGTTAGTGATGCACGCAAGGAACATCGTTTTAAGGAGAATCTATGTTTCTATTGTGGTAAGTCAGGGCACTTCATTATAAACTGCCCCAGCCGTTCTCGTAAGACTACTGCAGCACTCATTCATTGTGAGTGTTGCGAGAGGGGATCTGTCAGGTCCGAGCCTCAGGCTCCAGAGAGATCTGCAGCAACAGATCTTGATTTCTCTGACTTAAACTCCGTTACCTCTGAGGACATTGACTGTGTAAACGCTGCCATTTTTCAAGTTTCCTCAGCGGTGTCCCAGCTGAGTTGTAAGAAAAACAATTCTCATTGCTTTCTTTCCATCAAACTCTGGGTTGACTCAGCTTGGGTGTCTAGCTCTGCTATGATCGACTCAGGGGCAAGTGGAAATTTTATGGATGTCTCCTTTGCTCTGAAACAGGGATACGTTCAGTGAAGAAGGCTACTCCAGTACAGATAGAAACTGTGGATGGCTCCCTGCTGACCTCTGGACCAGTGGATCAGGAAACAGAGCCTTTGAGGGTTCTTATGGGTAAAGATCATCAAGAGAAACTGTCCTTTATGCTTATCTCTTCTCCCCACTTTCCCATTATTCTAGGGCTACCATGGCTGCAGGCTCAGAATCCTACCATTAACTGGGAGACCAAGGAATTACACTTTCCAGAGAAACAGATGAGTCCAAAAGTTTCAGCTTGCTCTGTTCCTAAAGGAACCATGTCAGTCCCTGAACTACCAGCTGTATACCAGGACTATGTGGATTTATGTGACAAGAAGAACGCTGACCAGCTTCCTCCTCACCGTCCATATGATTGTCCAATTGAATTATTGCCTGGAGCAGAGATACCTTTTGGTAAGATCTACCCCCTGGCGGGGCCCGAGCTAAAGGCTTTAAAGGATTACATAGATGAAAATCTAGCCAAGGGCTTCATACGCCCCTCTTCATCTCCTGCAGGTGCACCCATCTTCTTTGTAAAGAAGAAAGATGGATCTCTGAGACCATGCGTAGACTATAGGGAACTCAATAAGGTTACTATTAGAAACCGTTATCCATTGCCTTTAATCCCTGAGTTATTGGAGAGAGTGCGACATGCCAAAATTTTCTCTAAACTAGATCTTCGTGGGGCCTATAACTTAGTCCGTATTAGACCTGGGGATGAATGGAAGACTGCATTCAGGTCACGCTATGGACACTTTGAATATCTAGTTATGCCTTTTGGTCTGAGTACCGCCCCAGCCACTTTCCAACACTTGGTGAATGACATCTTCAGGGATCTCCTAGATACATTCGTGGTAATTTATTTGGATGATATTCTAATGTTTTCTAACTCCACAGAGGAACATCATGGACATGTGAGAATGGTCTTGGAACGTCTAAGACAAAATCATCTCTACATCAAACTTGAAAAGTGTGAATTCCATAGGACCGAAATTCAATTTCTGGGGTATGTACTGTCTACACAAGGAATTAGTATGGATGGAAGCAAAACCCAAGCCATCAAGGATTGGCCAAGTCCTAGAAATGTGAAGGAGGTACAGCGCTTCATCGGGTTTGCCAACTTCTATAGACGTTTCATTAGAAATTTCTCTGAGGTAGTGTCACCTATCACCCAACTTACCCGGAAAGAGTCTAGGTTCTCCAGGACTCCCCAAGCCCAGGAAGCATTTTCCCGTGTAAAAGATAAATTTACCACTGCACCTATACTAGTACATCCCAACCCCGAGCTTGCCTTCATAATAGAGGTGGATGCTTCAGACTGTGCCGTTGGAGCTATACTCTCTCAGAGAACAGGTGAGAAGAATGTCTTGCATCCCTGTGCCTTCTTTTCCCAGCAGTTGTCTTCGGCTGAGAGGAACTACGATGTGGGCAATAGAGAGTTGTTGGCCATTATTGCCGCCTTCAAAGAATGGAGACACCTTCTTCAGGGAGCTGCACAGCAAATAGTCGTCCTGACAGACCATCGTAACCTTGAGTTTATCAGGTCGGCTAAGTGCCTGACTCCTCGCCAGGCTCGCTGGAATCTTTTCTTAAACCAATTTAATTTTATCATTTCTTATAGACCAGGATCGCGCAATGGAAAGGCTGATGCACTCTCTAGGATTTACTCAGCAGAGACACGTCCAATTACTCCTCCTAAGACTATTCTTCCTGACTCTAGATTCCTGGAGTGATTCATAATCAAGACCTACTTAAGGACATCAAGGAAGCATACCATGCGGATTCCTTTTTGGCACAACTCCCAAGGGACGTAAGTCTTGTCTTTAAGAATGGTGTGTGGATTCAGGACAACGCCTGTATATTCCTGAAACAGTCAGATTGAGAGTATTGCAACTCATTCACGATTCGAAGATAGCTGGGCATAGAGGAATTCTAAAGACACAGGAATTTCGCTCTCGTTTCTTTTGGTGGCCCACTTGCAGGAAGGATGTTTTAAACTATGTCACTTCATGTGAAGTCTGTGCAAGATGCAAAACACCTCGCTCCTCACCAACTGGTCTGTTACAGCCTCTTCCCACCCCGTCCCGCCCGTGGGGATCCATTTCTATGGACTTCATTGTGGAGTTACCAACCTCTCAAGGGAAGAACACCATTCTAGTGGTGGTTGACCGTCTAACAAAGGCAGCTCATTTTATCCCTTGTGTCGGCTTACCCACTGCAAAACAGACATCAGATTTGATGATTAAAGATGTGTTTCGCTTACATGGAGTACCGGATGAGGTTATTTCGGATCGAGGGGTGCAATTCACTTCTAGGTTTTGGCAAAATTTCTGTGCAGCATTGGACATTAAAGTAAACCTTTCTTCTGCTTTTCATCCCCAGACTAATGGACAGACCGAACGAACCAATCAAACCCTGGAGCAGTATCTCCGCTGCTTTATCTGCCACCTACAGGATGATTGGGTGGATCTACTTCCATTAGCTGAGTTTTTGTATAACAACTCTCAGAGTGCCTCCACTAAGCAGTCTCCTTTTTACTCTAATCTAGGTTATCATCCTAACATTCTACCTCGATTTCCCATAGAAACGCCTTTACCAGCAGTAGCTGAAAGAATCACGTCTTTACAGAAGAATATGGATCTTCTAAAGGAGAATCTGGAATCGGCTCAGGAAAGGTACAAGAAAGCAGCAGATAAATTTCGTAAACCTGCACCAGCTTTCAAGGTAGGAGACTTGGTCTGGCTGTCAACCAGAAATCTTAAGTTAAGGATTCCATCGTCTAAGTTGGGACATAAGTACATTGGACCCTATAAAATCAGTAAAATTATAAGTGCCGTTGCTTGTCGTCTTCAACTGCCCAGAACTATGAGAATCCACCCTGTCTTTCATGTATCCCTACTAAAGGCTGCGACACCCAATACGTTTCCTGGACGTTCTTCTCCTTGCCCTGACCCAGTGCTAGTCGATGGTCAGGAAGAATTTGTGGTGGAAAGGATTTTAGATTCCAGGTTGTATAGAAATCAGTTACAATATCTGATTAAATGGCAGGGCTACCCAGTGGAGGACAACTCATGGGAACCAGTCAATAACGTTAATGCTCCTCGCTTGCTCCGTCAGTTTCATCAGTGGTACCCACACGCCTGGTCTGAGGTCATCCGGAGGTTGTCCCTAAGGGGGGAGTAATGTAAGGTTCTGTGTACATGTTCCTGAAACTCAGTTTGTTCGTCAGCCATTTTACTTTCTGTCTTGCTGCAGCTATCTTGCCCTCAGTCAGAATGGAGTTTCCAGCTTGCATGTTCCCGCCCTGATTCTCTCCTTTGCTTCTTAAGCAGCCACAGCTGAGCAATCAGTGCTTCAGAATCTAGCCTGCAGTGAACCTGTGACCTGACTCCTAAAGCCTTGGACCCTGTACTCCAGCTATTCCTACTGAGGAACTCTGAAGCACTTGTGGACTCTGAACCCTGCTCTTTGAAAGACCCACGTTTGCATGGACTTACGGTAACAGAGAAGAAGATCCTGAACCTGTTGTGGAGAGTGATTGCTGAGCTTAGATTACTCTGGCCTGCTGTGTCTCCTGTTTCTGTGTCTGCAAACTGTGTGACTATTTTTGCCAACTTGTATGAAGGAATACAAGACTTTCTATATCAAACCTGTGTCTCATGTATTTTCATCGCACCCAAGCACAAGACGCTATATGAACTGTACTACATACATTACACCTTCCTAATTTATGAAGGTAGGGACCGCCAAATAAACCCCCCAAACTGCCCCCAGACAATTGGTATCTCAGGCAAAATTGTCTGGGAGCTAATGACGCCCTTTCTCCATAAAGGGTACCACGTGTATACTGACAACTACTACACCAGCTTCCCCCTGTATAAATCCCCCCACGCTGCAAAAACAGGGGCCTGTGGGACAGTCAGGAAAAACAGAGTGGGGTTTCCTTCACAGTTGGTGTCCAGACGTTTGGAGAAGGGGGCATCATTCTCACTCGCAAGTGACCAACTTCTTGCAGTGAATTGGAATGACAAGAAGGACGTCTACATGCTGACCACACTGCATGAGGACACCACTGTGACGGTCAGAGAGAGGGGTGCCACCAGGGACAAGCAAAAACCGGTCTACGTCACAGACTATAATAAATTTATGGGTGGCGTTGACTTATCAGACCAGGTTCTGCAACCATACCTGATCAAGAGGAAGACCAGGGCCTGGTACAAAAAGGTGGCAATCTACCTTATCCAAACTGCCACATACATCAGCTTTGTCCTGTACATGGCAATCGGAGTGATTCCTGGTACTATTGCCCCACATGCCCATCCCAACCAGGCCTTTGTATCTCCCCCTGCTTTGAGACCTACCACACCTCCTACAATTATTTTTTTTAATATAATTTTTATTTTCTGCTTAGAGGCCCCAGTAGAGTAATTTGGAACAAGTAATAGAGAATATTTTCATTAGTAGATCCCATTTTACCCCATTCCACAATTAATTCCAACACTTGATCAATCCCATACCAAACTACTATTCCAACAAATTACTCATCCACGTACCCACGTCTGTACACCCCAGAGTGTGGACCCCACAAATGTTCTTGGAAAGTCAGGTCATCTGAAAATTAATTCTAGGACTTCATTACTCACAAACATTTTTGACCATTTATCTAACTTTGTTTTTATGAGTGTCTTGCTACACAAAACTTTGCCTTCCATTTCTATTACTTATATTTATGTTGGTGATATGTGCATGATCATTTTATTGGAGGATTTCTAAAAATGAGGAAGTTCCGTACTTATACACTATGGGCTTTACTGTATGGTTCTTGTCGAACCTCTGGTACCAGACAATACTTTACAGATTCTGTAGGGGATTGTTCGTTTTGTGCATAAAGCGGTTCTGACCTTGGCGGGTGGGAGCTTGCTATGGTGCACTACATGTATTGGCACATTCGTCTCTCATATAGGGATTGATGGAGCTAAAAGGACGTTGTACGACCAGTCTCTGAAAGTGTCTGCCATTCTCGCCCTGCTGTGTTCTTTCATCTTTGGAACAAACTCAGCTTTGCCACATTCAACTTGAGCAACACTATTAGCCCTAACGATTCGGATCAGCAAATGGGGCCTCCTGGCTGTACCCCAAATTTTGACCTAACAATTTTGATTAGCAAATGGGGCCTCCTGATTCCAGACTGCAACACAGTTTTAGCCCAAATGATTTGGAGAATGAAATGTGGACTCCTGTCTGTACAACACTATTAGCACAAAATAGATGCTGGAAGATCAATTTCACTCAGGAAAGGATCCTATCTAACTAAATGACAAGTTTCTCTCTGCACTTGTAAAATGGCCAAGCGAGGTAGTCGTGGACGAGCATCGGTCCCCACTTGCTCTGGCATCCTACAGACAAGGTTTGTCTCAGTCCTGGTGTGCTGCTGTGTATGTGGTGCTTCCCACTTACTTCTGGCCTACAGGCCTCTTCTGACTCCAGGAATTCTTCTTCTGGAACCAGGGCAGCAAATAATCCATGAGACAGAAAGTTTATAAAAACCAAACTTTTACTGTGTGAATGGCAGTCTGTACAGTATTTACAAGCAGCCCAACGGGTTGTTATCTTTCCCGGATACAACTTCAGCCCTGGTTCTCGGGCTGGGTGGCATATCCCCTCCCTGGCTTTCCTAGCCCTTGGGGAATCTGCATCTTTAGCAGTATATCTTGATTGCAATACCTTCCACCCCACGTGGTCTGAGTCCATATCTTCCCACAGCTTTGCAAGCTGAGTGTGCCCACTTTTACAATAGCACTATCAGCAGCACTTTATGCGTTCAACATGCTGAGAGTGCTATTGTAAAAGTGCTTACCCATGTGGGGGAGGATGGATGATTGAATGTGTTTGACGCTGCCCTGACGCGCGTTTCACGTGGTGGGCTTCCTAGGGGGGCTGTGTGATGCTCTTTATGTGTTCAACATGTGTTTCCCATGTCGTGGATAAAACTAATCTCCTATATGGCCTTGGTCAGTACGGGACTTCAATGCCCCAACGCAATAGCATACAGTCATTCTGTACCAAACTGGACCCCCTGACCAATTTCACTTGGCACTTATGACCTGCTGGTCTGTGTGTGTGATCTCCAGTACACATTGTTAGCTGTTTAATTTTTATGCCATGTAATATCGGATGTTTATAAGCTTTAATGCACTTTGTAGTAAACCCGATATGAGCTGTTTGTGATGGCATATCGGGTTTACTACAAAGTGCATTAAAGCTTATAAACATCCGGGTCTTCCCCAATTATACTCATCTTGTCACTATTGTTGTACTCCCCCTTTCTTTTAATGTGAGTGAGCAATTAATACATTTTCTATTATACTCATCAGACAATGTCTCTTCTCACTTGATGTCCTGGGGCATGTTACTCCAATTTTTTTTTTAAGGAATCTCTCTTAATTAGATATTGTTGGTGCTAAAGAGATGTTGTACAACCAGCGCCAGAAAAACGATCTCACCACCTAAACCCACACGGTAAAGGATGGAAGTGTACAAAGAAACAGCGATTAATGTTAATGATGTAAATGATTGATCACTTGGTCACTTATCATGAATTCTTCAATATATGTCACAGCTGCTAATAGCAAACTCTACAACCAACGAAGTAAATGTTCCATGGTAAAAAAGCAACGCGAGGAATAAATATACACAATATTTCCCATAATATGACTGCGTTTGTCTTTGGGGTTTGTTCACAAGTGGATTTTCTTTTCTTCGGCTAAAACACTGCATTTACAGCAGCAGATTAGAGAATGAGCTTTCTGAAGTCTCATTCACATGCTGCTTTTTTTCCTTGCGTTTTTTTTAAATCTGCAGTATGTCAAATCTTTCAGGGGTTTTGCAGCGTTTTTCACCTATTCAAATGAATAAAAAAAACCACGAGTAGAAACACTGCAAAACAGTGCGGATTGTACAGAGTGGTTTTCCTGCCACGAATCTGTTTTTTGATGCAGCAAAAATGAAACGTGTGAACAAAACCTTATCCTGGTTTTCTTCTAATTGGAAATAAAAGAGAACGGCCATGAAATCATGGAACTGTATTTAATTCTATGGTGCTTCTATAATATTGCTAGGTAGCATGTATTTGTGCAGGGCCGCCCCTAGAAGATTCCATCACAAGATTCTATGATGACATCACCAGCCATTGTGACATCACCGCTCAGTCTCTACTTATACAATGTACACAGGGTCACAGCTGCCATTGTTGTTGGCTCCATAGAGACTGAGCACTTGCAGTTTCTCGCTATCACAGCTGACTTTGTTGGCTCCATAGTGACTGAGCACTTGCAGTTTTTCGCTATTACAACTGAATTTGTTGGCTCAATAGTGACTGAGCACTTGCAGTTTTTCGCTATGACTGATTTCCTTTTGGACAGTCTTCAAGTAGAAGCACTATGGGAGATTCTTACCATCAATCGCCTTGAAATTGTGCTTCTACCACCCGATGGCGTCCTCAGCTTCACTCACCGGCTGGTGGTGGAGCTAGTAAGGGACTGCCAGACCAAATACCACCAAAGTCATCTAACCTCAGAATATCTGATGGATTTACCCCGTAACATCAGGACATTAATGTCACGCTGTCTAGCAGATGTATAAATATATAATGTCAGTAATCTATCAAGTGGGACAACATTCTATATAACATATAAATAGGTAACATTAACATGTATATATAGCATAGTATTACCTGACATAATATCCTGTGGGTCAATACTGAATCCTTTTCACACTGTCTCTGGCTAGAGGTGGACCGGGGTCTATGCTGACCCTAAACTGGGGTCCTGACTAGTCCCTCTACCTGGAGGTACTGTTAATGGTACAGAGGTCCAGGCCGCCAGCGTAAACCCTGTCTCCTATAAATCCCTGACCACTGTAATCTAGTCCTTAGAAGGACCCTGATTACCACCATAGGGAATGGACAGGTAAAGGTTAACAAACAGTATAGACAAACGAGACAGACAGGGGATAAAGTAAATACTGTCTTGCATACAACATTAAAACACAGAGGGAACACCAAAGGTCTAGGAGATAAACTATAAGCAAGGTGAGGAGAAACAACAAAAGAGCTCTTAGCTTAAGTCTTCTCAGAACGATCCTATCTGCAGTCTGTATGAATGCTTTCACCGCATCTAACCAGCAGACTGGCAGCTATATAAAGGAAGCTAATTAGAAAATAATCAAAAGCAGCCGGGCGAGGCTGGACCTAGTCTTAGCAAAGAGCTAGGTAAAATTAACTCCCTCATTACCAAACACAAAGAAACAGCAACTCAGCTGCGAGAAGTCAGAATGTGCAATCGCGACAATCTTCGTGGCGATGCACCCATGACAGTACCCCCCCTTCTACGAGGGGCCTCCGGACCCTCAGGGCCAGGTCTGTCCGGGTAAGTCGTGTGGAAGGTCCGAACCAATCGATCTGCGTTAATCTCAGACGCAGAGACCCACGTCCTCTCCTCAGGACCATATCCCTTCCAATGAACCAAATACTGAAGGGACCGGCGATTCAGACGTGAGTCAATGATCTTCAACACTTGAAATTCTAAGTTACCATTGACCACCACTGGAGGAGGAGGTAGAAGTGACGGTATAACTGGCGCCACGTACCTCTTAAGCAACGATTTGTGGAATACATTATGGATTTTAAACGTAGGAGGGAGGTCCAGAGAAATGCCACAGGATTAATTATAGAACTGATCCTGTATGGACCGATGAACCTGGGACCCAGTTTCCAGGAGGGAACTTTGCGTTTTATATTCTTGGTAGACAACCACACCAGATCATTCACACCTAGGTCCGGACCAGACACTCTCCTCCTATCAGACCTCCGCTTGAAACAGTTCCCCATAGCACTCAGACCATTCAGCACTCCTCTCCAAACTGAAGCAAGTGACGACGAGAATCGTTCCTCCTCAGGAACCCCAGATGGACGGGTATGTGGGGTCTTAGAGCGAGCACAAACTCCACAGGACGCGACAAAAGTTATTACCTCTTTATTTAAGTTAGGCCACCAAAACCGGGAGAAAGGAGATCCACAGTTGCTTTACTCCCTGGATGTCCTGCTAAAGCAGAACTATGATGTGCCTCGATAACTTTTTGTCTTAACTGATTAGGAACAAACAGTTTCCCTGGAGGTCCAACAGGGGCGTCCCCCTGAGCCTCCAACACCTCCTCCTCAAGCTCAGAGCACACAGCCGACACCACCACTCCTTCGTGAAGGATAGGAACCGGGTCATCCGTCTTTCCGGCCCCTGGGAAACTACGAGATAAGGCATCAGGAAGCAATTTTATTGAGCAGTCATACGTGCGATGAGGAGGTAACTTTTGACACCCCTCCTCTGAGAACATCTCCCCAAAGTCCTCCAGAAAAGGAGGCAAAGTCCTAGGCACGACCGCACCGATGACCGTGTTCATGCAGTTATTCTTGCAAAATTCACCCCACTGGCTTATCTTTCTGGATTGCCAATCAATCACTGGGTTATGTTTAGCCAACCAGGGAAGTCCCAACACAATAGGAGTAGGAAGACCCTCCAACACATAACAAGACAACTGTTCTTTATGTATTGCCCCTACTCGAAGGTCTATGTTATGAACAGCTTGTACAAAGCTACCTTGACCAAGAGGTCTGGCGTCAATAGAAAGTATAGGGATCGGTTTGGCCAATACACTCAGTTGCATACCTTGCATCTGGGCAAACCGAGCGTCCACCATATTAGCCCAGACCCACTATCAAGAAGAACAGAAATCCTCTCAACTCTCGCACCAACCACCACCTCCGCAGGCACGAGAAATTGAGACGGACCTGGGGACGAAATACCTACTCCCAGGTTGTCGTCCACCACACAACCTGGGATTAACAGTTTTTCGGTGACTTTTTTGCTCAATGAGGCACGGGAGGGACACCCCCCAACAAAATGTCCCTCTCTCCCGCAGAAGAAACATCTTCTTAGTCTGCGGCGCACCGCCGATTCCCTTCTACAAAATGATGTCCCACCCAACTGCATAGGTTCCTCAGAACAGACCAGGGGAACCTCCATATAAGGGACTTTAGTAGTGGGTGGAGTAATAACAGGGGGCGGAGTTACCTCGCACCTCCCCCGAAGCCGTCTATCAATACGAATAGCAAGGGCCATAGCAGCCTCCAGTGACGGAGGAGAATCATACTGAGCCAAAACATCTTTTAATTTGTCAGATAACCCTTGACAAAACTGGCTCCTAAGAGCTGGGTCATTCCACTGAGTATCTGTGGCCCATCTACGGAACTCAGAAGAAAATTCCTCCGCCGGACGATCTCCCTGCTGTATCCTACGTAACTTCGTTTCAGCAAGGGAGACCCGATCCGGGTCATCATACACCAGCCCCAGGGCAGCAAAAAATCGATCTACTGACTGGAGGGCCGAGGAGCCCGGAGGAAGAGAGAACGCCCAGGATTGAGGGTCCCCTTGTAAGAGCGAGATGACAATTCCCACCCTCTGCTCCTCACTCCCCGATGACCAAGGTCGTAGCCGAAAGTACAATTTACATGCCTCCCGGAAGGTAAAAAATTTGTCCCGCCCACCAGTGAACCTGTCTGGGAGAGCAACCTTAGGTTCAGATCTGGTTTGCTCCGGGGGGACAAAACCTTGGACTTAATGTCCGTAAACTCCATGGACAATTTCTGCAACTGCAGGGCAAGCTGGGCTACTGGATCCATGGTAGCTGGGGAGAATCTATAGTTTGGCCGGTGAAAATGTCACGCTGTCTAGCAGATGTATAAATATATAATGTCAGTAATCTATCAAGTGGGACAACATTCTATATAACATATAAATAGGTAACATTAACATGTATATATAGCATAGTATTACCTGACATAATATCCTGTGGGTCAATACTGAATCCTTTTCACACTGTCTCTGGCTAGAGGTGGACCGGGGTCTATGCTGACCCTAAACTGGGGTCCTGACTAGTCCCTCTACCTGGAGGTACTGTTAATGGTACAGAGGTCCAGGCCGCCAGCGTAAACCCTGTCTCCTATAAATCCCTGACCACTGTAATCTAGTCCTTAGAAGGACCCTGATTACCACCATAGGGAATGGACAGGTAAAGGTTAACAAACAGTATAGACAAACGAGACAGACAGGGGATAAAGTAAATACTGTCTTGCATACAATATTAAAACACAGAGGGAACACCAAAGGTCTAGGAGATAAACTATAAGCAAGGTGAGGAGAAACAACAAAAGAGCTCTTAGCTTAAGTCTTCTCAGAACCGATCCTATCTGCAGTCTGTATGAATGCTTTCACCGGCATCTAACCAGCAGACTGGCAGCTATATAAAGGAAGCTAATTAGAACATAATCAAAAGCAGCCGGGCGAGGCTGGACCTAGTCTTAGCAAAGAGCTAGGTAAAATTAACTCCCTCATTACCAAACACAAAGAAACAGCAACTCAGCTGCGAGAAGTCAGAATGTGCAATCGCGACAATCTTCGTGGCGATGCACCCATGACAATTACTACAGCAGGTAAGTAGCAGACGCTCCGTACAAATCTCTATAATAATGGATAGTAATGGTGGGTTAGAAACAGGGGCGGATTAAGGCTGCTTTCACACTTCAGACTTTTTGAATCAGGCGCGATCCGGCGTGTTTTTAAAAAAACGCATCCGGTACCGGATGCGTTTTTTTAGCATTGACTTACATTAGCGCCGGATCGCGCCTGATGTCACTGCGTTGCATCCGTTTTTGGCCGGATCCGTCGGAAATGTACATTCCGGCGGCTGGACAAGACGCTTGCTGCAACGTTTTTTTTTTTTTTCCGGAGCCGCCTGATAGTGCCTGAATCGGCACTTCAGGCGGCCGGAAACAATGCAAACCTATGGAGCCGGACCAGTGTTTTGACAAATCCGTCAGAAAACTGATCCGGAACCCAAGGTCTCTCTCTCTCTCTCTTCCGGACATTGATACCTGCATTTTCAACATGGAAATTTTATATTTCTGGGTTGAAAAGGTCAGGACGGATCCGGCAAAAAACCTGATCAGTTGCATCAGTTTTTTTAAATCAGCGCCGGATCCGTCCTGTCAGCCATAGGACGGATTATGCCTGACACAAAAAACCTGAAGTGTGAAAGTAGCCTAAGAGTAGCCGGGGCCCCGGGCAGTTTAGAAGGCACTCTGGTGCACTACAAGTAACAGCGCTATACATAATAGAGCAGGGGTGGGAAATTAATATTCCAGGGGCCACATGAGAGATGTGACTGTTGTGGAGGCCGTACCCATAGGCTGAAATTGATTCTGCCAAATATTAATATTAACATATTAACTATAATTAATTTATATTATTAATTGTATTAATTTTCAGCAGAACTAGGTATGCTGACATCCCCCAATATACTTTATGAGCCATCACATAGCCCTTTATATACTGCATGAGGCCACACATAGCCCCAATTTACAGAATAAGCCAACACACACCCCCCTATATATAGTATGAGTCCACAAATTGCTCCTATATACAGTATGAGCCCCCACACAATTTAAATATTGCTAGGTAGCATGTATTTGTGCAGAGCCACCCCTAGAAGATTCCATCGCAAAATTCCGTGATGACATCACCAGCCATTATGACATCACTGGTGATGGTTGGCCATTATGACATCACCGCTCACAGTCACTACTTATACAATGTACACAGGGTGAAGGTTGCCATTGTTGGCTCCATACTGACTGAGCACTTGCACTTTCTCACTATCACGGCTGCCTTTGTTGGCTCCATAGTGACTGAGCACTTGCAGTTTCTCATTATCACGGCTGCCTTTGTTGGCTCCATAGTGACTGAGCACTTGCAGTTTCTCATTATCACGGCTGCCTTTGTTGGCTCCATAGTGACTGAGCACTTGCACTTTCTCACTATCACGGCTGCCTTGTTGGCTCCATAATGACCTTGAGCCACTTGCTGTTTTTCTCGCTATGATTGATGATTCCTTTTGGACAATCTTCAGGTAGAAGCACTATGGGAGATTCTTACCACCAATCGCCCTGAGATTGTGCTTCTACCACCCGATGGCGTCCTCAGCTTCACTCACCGGCTGGTGGTGGGGCTAGTAAGTGACTGCCTGACCAAATAGCACCGAGGTCATCTCACCTTAGAGTATCTGACAGATTTACCCCAGAACATCAGGACATTACTACAGCAGGTAAATGGCGGACGCTCTGCACAAATCTCCACAATACTGGATAATAATGGTGGGATAGAAGCTTTTTCATTCCTCCAATATAACACAGGACGAGTCCCCAGATCTGTTGTCGTGCTATCTGCAGAGAGCGGAGCAGACGTCACATACAATGGCCGCCTCCATTGTGACCTTTCTCATCTCAGAATTTTCAGTTTTGTTTCTTTTCTTCTTTATAGGCTGAAAAAAGATCTCAATATGGAGATTTGTCTCTTATTAAAGAACTGGCCGAAAAAGTCCTGTGTGTGCTAGAAGGTCCGGCCCGCTCATCGGAACGCCTGGTAAGGAGCCCTCATCTTCTCTATCACACGTCCTTGTTTTCTCATCTTCTCCAGATCACCAGTCAGATATCAGAAGATCTGGTGTCAGATCTGAGAGAACGTTCTGAGAAAAGCCCTCATGATGGCGCCTGATCTGTAGTTACAGGTGGGGCGTCTGTAAATGCAGGTTTAGTCCTTCCTGATTTATGTATTTGGTGATTTAGTGGAAGGTTCCACATGTTAATTCTATATATTCTATCTATCAGGAGACACCAGAAGGCGACACCCAAGATGGGCAAAATGTGACCGCGGAAACCCCTGACCCTAATACGAGTCAGCCGGAGCCGAGCAGCGATCTGACCACAGGTGAGCCGATCACACAACCTTCTACAGGAAATATCCGGATATTACAGAGAACAGGGGATAACGTCACATTTACTCTTTCCACTCTGTGTAATGGAAACCTGTCAGCACACGTTACATATGGGAGGAGTGGGAGGACTGGACAGGACATTCTCTCACATTTTCTCCAGAAATCCAATGTGCCAGTCAGGAGAAATCTAATGTAGAAGTCATTTAGAAATCAGGATGGAAGTGCACTGGGGGCGTGGAAGAAGTCTGAGTGCAGTGACACGCCCCAGTGCACCTCCAGAGTAATTTGCATATGGTTCCTATGCTTCAGCTCTCTTCCTATCACTCACATGTGCAGTGAGGGCGATGGGATCCTCATTCACATGGTGATTGGGGTCCTCCATCATTACATGACATTTATCTATGGATGCGCCGGACGTTCCCATACACAGAATCCCCCTATAACCAGTATTAATCCCACGTACAGACGTCTTGTCATTTCTCTGTTATATCGCTGTATTATGTCTGTAGGATTAATATCCTCTAATATATTTTATTTCTTCACTTTTTATCACTATTTTAGAAACAACTGAGCTGGCAGATCCTGACAGTGTAATCTTAGAGATCCCGGAGATCCAAGAACCTGCCGGTGTAAGTATTATAGAGGGAGATGTCTGTGTGTCACTGATCATGGGGTGTGAGGCCCGTCCATATTATCCCCATATAACCAGGGGACGTCTCTATTCTAAGAGGAGATGACACTATTGCATTAGATAATAGCATTTAGATTATAGGGAATCTGTCAGAGGGTTCTTGCTCCCATCTGAGAGCAGCCTGATGTAGAGGCAGAGACCCTGATTCCAGAGATGTATCCATTAATTTATATATAACCCCACCCACACCAGTGATTGGCAGCATTCTGTGTGTAACCCCGCCCACACCACTGATTGGCTGCTTTCTGTATACACTGTGCATAGGGAGAAATCTGCCAATCAGTGGTGGGGGTGGGGCTACACAGAGCAATTGGACTACATGGCACGAGACAGATAGTCCTCTAGTAATAATCTCCTTCTGATAAAACACTGATTTTATTAGCACAACACTACACAGCCTGGTAAGTGACACATCGCTGGAATCAGTGTCTCAGCCCCTACATCATGCTGCTCTCAGAATACATAGCACAAACCTGCTGACAGATTCCTGGTAAGTTCTCCTCTGTGTGATTCCCCACATTATCCAGCACTGTACAATGATCCCGGTGTATGGAGGACCCCTTTATATTACATCCGTGTCTGCGGAGTGTCCGGCTCGTATCCTCCCTACATCGAATCAGTGCACATCAGTGGGGACATAATATAGGAGACGTTTCTGCATCTGGAGATGTTTTCCTGCAGTTTCTAGATCTTAATATCATTTTTTCTTCTTCTTTTATAGATCTTGATGGAATCATTGATCCCGGCGAGAAAGCCGCAGATGAGCGACTACGAAACATCCAAGCTGATCAGCAGCGGATCCTTTGGGTGAGATTTCTGTTGGAATAATCCACATTTCTCAGGGTTCCCTATGACAAGGCTTCAGCCTCTGTGCTCTGCCATTCAGTGTTGTCATAGGGACATGATCTGAGTCCACATCTAATTGTCACTATTCAGCTCCGTTATAAACAGTGGAGCAAACTGATCTGTAACAAATCACCGGACTGTTAATAGGATTCATTATAACCCATGGCTTCTCCTTCTCTCCAGGACCATCTGCTTAGTTCACCATAAAGAATCACAGAAGATCTTTGCCATGAAGAAAATGGCCAAGAAGAAACTGAATATGTGTAGCCCTGGTGTCAAGGCACACGCAGTACCCTGGAGGATGTGTGGAGAGATAGCAGTTTAATGCTCTATAAACATTCATTCCAACATGCACTTAGACACACCCACAGGTATAAAGGCTAGTCACAGGCAGTGTTAGGGAGTTCAGTCAGTGACTCAAAGGAGTCAGGAAGTGCAGTCTGTGTGCAGTTCAGAAAGTGGAGGCCAGTACAGGTGAGCCAGTTCACCTCAGCCTGGTCAGAGCTGTGCCCCACTGATAGACAGACTGAGACATCTATTGAGAAGAGAGAGGAGTGATTTGCAGAAAACTTCAGTCTCCTGTCCCAAGGACAGTGAAGGTTCAGAGACGTGCTCCTGCCTAGAGGATTACTGAGATTCTGTCAACAAGCTCAAGAAAGAAGTTAAGAAAGGGACTGACTTATATAACCTTTGGAAGTGAGGAATGCTTATGCTACAAGCGCGGACAAGGCGAAAGGCACAGTGGTAGGAATTCTGAGTGCTATAGGATTGGAGAAGTCCTGCACATTGTCACCGGTCACTGGGGACCGAAGCATCACTATAGCTTCACGCATAGTGGTAGAAAAACCAGAGGCTTACTGGACCTTAGGTAACAGAAAGCAGCCCTTGGAGTGTCGGTACGTAACTGGGGTCAGGGGAGTGAGAACCTTGAGCCTGATCAGCAAGAATAGGAACTCAGCTCTCTCATAGGAAGGCTCCAACCACAAAACTGACCGGGCAGTACAGCTTTGGAATAGCTGGAGTTTATAGAGGGAACTACGCTTTATGCTGGTTGGACTCATCATTGTGAAAGTAAAGGAGGTCCCTAACTTGTCCAGCTGCTAACTCAAAACACATTCTCCATTGGATCAGCCTCCCTGGGACCTGCCTTACCATCTTACAAGTAAAAGGTATGGAAAGACGCTGACGGTGTGAGACTGAGTTATTTAATTGCATGCCTGCACAACCCCACCATAACCATCGACCTGAGGGAAGAGTCCCACCTGTAGGGGACCCGACATCTAGCTGCCTCACCATCCCCTCAGAGATCTACAGCAGCGCTGGTACAAATTACCAGAGACTACAGGTGGCGTCACGAACTGTAAATATACTATCCCCTGTAAATATTCCCCCAACATACGCCTGACCGCCAGGGCCACAGACCGAGCCACCACTACCTGTGACAACCCCATAGACTTCCATGGGCTCGGCTCTGAGTACCCCATTGCCCTGGTAACCCACAATTGTGGTGCGTGGTCGAGACAAATACTCCAAAAGAAGTGGAAGGAGCCTGTCTGGAGAAGGACATCCTGACATTTGCTGATTGTCCCTTTGTGACCTCCATGCTCTGCTCCTTCCCTACGAGATCTCACCTGTGTATGGTCATGGAGTATGTAGGAGGTAGGACATGTCCATGTATTATATTCAGCCAACGTCTGCTGACGTCTTATCACCGCTCCTATCATTTGACTTGTCCCCGTGGACGGTTACATCCCCACAGAGCAGTCACTATAGATATTACGGAAAGTGACTGATGTGTGTGATGTCTCTGTATGTCCGCACTGAGCACGTCAGTATCTCCAGCTGTAGACCAGATGTGACATCACGTTATTAGTGACATGGACGACATTTCCCCACGACATCGGACTAATATTCTGTGCACATGATATCTGTATATAGCCTCTCCTGCCCCGATGTCTCCTCTCACTTCTCAGGATACATCGTGGTGATCTGCTGTACAAACCCCTCACCGCTCATATTTCCTTTCTTCTATGGTGGAGACTGTGAGACCCTTCTAACCACCAGGGGTCCTTTATATGTCCCCTCGGCCCGCCTGTACTTTGCAGAGGCGGTTGTTGCTGTGGAATACCTGCACAGCTATGGTGTGGTGCATAGAGACCTGAAGCCAGAGAAGTAAGTGCCCCCTGTAGTAAATGATGGGGGGAAGTTATCATTTATTACCACACGGCCTGTGAGACTAAAACCATCTTCTCTTTCACAGCCTCCTGATTACATCTGCTGGACACATAAAAGTCGCAGATTTTGGGATTTCAAAACTTGGCGTCATGACACCAGAAACCAACACCCACAAGGAATCAGTGGAGGACATCACCAGAGAGTTCCAGGACCGTGAGGTCGGCATCACTTACAAGAACTTCGCTTGTTCTTTACACATCTCATCACACTATTGTCTCTTCTCTACGCTCTTCATTTCTACAGAACTTTTCCACTGATATTTTATCTTCTGTTATTGTGTTTTTATGGGGAGAACTTGTCATAATAATTATTTCATCGATTCTGATCTCTATCTTCTGTCGGTTTCCAGGAATGTGGCACCCCATCTTACATGGCCCCAGAAATCATCCACGGGAAAGGCTATGGAAGACCTGCTGACTGGTGGTCAATGGGGATAATCCTGCATAGATTTTTTCTGGGATATGTACCTTTTCACGGAAATTCCCGGACTGAGCTCTATAAAAATATTGTCGGTGGTAAGTAGAATAATCCGATCATTGTTTTGCCTGGTTACATGGGTTTAGTTATTTCCTTTGCTTTGCCTTACAGTCCAATACAGAGGTTTTATTTTCTGTAATTTTCTATATAACAGGAGACCTAATTTGGGATTGGGATTGCGCTCCTCCCCCCGATGCTCAGGACCTCATCACTGACCTGCTGAGAACAAATCCTGCACAAAGACTTGGGACAGGTAACAGATATATTAGTATTAATATTCACTTCTTACACCGAGGACTCATCGCTCATGTCCATGAGGATCAGCACTTCTCTATCTGCTTGCCTATTTCTAGTTCTCATACTATGACTTTCAGTCTATTTCCTTTGGTCATGTCAGTAGTTCAGATTAAGATCAACTGTTCAGATATGGAGCAGCCTCTGACAGCGTCCACATCACTTTTGTTTTTCTATTTCTATCTATCTACTGGCTAACACGGTACGAAGATACACATCTTTCCTATATTTCTAGGAGGAGCATTTGAGATCAAGAGTTATCCACTCCTGAGTGACTTAGATTTTGACAACCTTCTAAGTCAGAAGCCAGAGTACGTTCCTCAGCTTGTATCGGACGTGGATACCAGCTTATTTATCAGTAAGTAGATTAACACGTCATCTAGACTAAGGGCCCCGTCTCACATAGCGACACACCAGCGATCCCGACAACGATCAGGATCGCTGGTGTGTCGCTAGATGATCGCTGCTGAGCTGCCAAACAGGCAGCTCAGGCAGCGATCAGGACAGCGACACTGCGGGTAACGTCGCCTAGTTACCCACAGTGTACTTTGGATACCAGCCCGCTGATGCAGGGAGCTGGTAACCAAGGTACACATCGGGTTTCCAGGCGCTGAGCGACACCTGAAAACCCGATGTGTACCTTGGTTACCAGCTCCCCTGCAGCAGCACACTGGTATCCAATGTACACATCGGGTTTCCAGGCACAGCCCCCCGCCTGGAAACCCGATGTGTACCTTGGTTACCAGCTGATCGCTGGTCTCCTGCCTGCCACACGCAGCGATGCGTGCTGGCCAGCGGGAGACCAGCGATCAAAAAAAAGTCCAGGACATTCAGCGACGATCAGCAATACCCAGCAGGGGGCTGATCGTCACTGAATGTCACACACAGCGATATTGCTGGGGAGATCACTGTTGCGTCACAAAACTAGTGACTCAGCAGCGATCTCGCTAGCGAGATCAATGTGTGTGACGGGGGCTTAAGAGGCTCTTTGTCTCGTCTTCCTTAATATGTGACAATTAGTTCCTATTAATATAAGTGATAGTGACTGTGTCACAGTGACAACTCCTAACAATATGTCATTACCTATGTCTTGTAGATCACGCTAACCCAGACAATCAAATGGTCGCAGAGGAGGAGGACACAAATGAGGACAATGAGAGCCTTTTCTTCCAAAATTTCACATCATCCTCTGAAAAGCTTTCTAAAGTAAGTATGTGATCACTAAAACCAGAATATTTAAAAATGACCTCTAAAAGTAAAAAAAATAATTTAATCTCTTATTTTTGTCCATATTTAGCTCTGTACCATCGCTACCAGGATGACAAACAATGAGGATCCCAAGTCTCCTGTAGCGTGTACCCCAGCATCAGGCAGAAACATCTCAGGAATGTAAGTAGATAATGGGGTCATTACTGGGGGCTTCAGGTTGATATATGTGCACAACACCAAATATAGGACATAAATACCATAATATCAAGTGCAGCATCCACCGCCCCATGATTACTGGTCATTATGATTGTGATTATGGCATCAGAATCCGCTGGTGATAACAGGCCATAATTGCAGCCGGTCATGTATTGTTAGTGCTGCCCACACTGTAGGAGACATGTAGTATTACATGCCGGCCATTCTTGGTAGTTGTTTTCCGCTCTGCTCCATAGAAGGTAGTTTTGAGCAGGAGACCTTCTCTACTATGACTTTCATTTGTCCTATTAGGCCTTATAGTCGGTGTTCTTCTAGTCAGACAATCCCTTTTATACTGATTTACTTGTGATTTAAACATGTTCTTTTTTCCAAACAGGCAGAAAAAATCTGTTCCTGAATCTGATAGAGATGATGCTATAACCAGCTTGCCATCCTCGTCCCCATTGTCAGGTATGTACATGTCTATATCACCAAAAATGTGACTGTTGCCATCAAGGGCCCAATATCTCCACATGGTTTTTCTGTAATAGGGCCCCTATGTTACCCATGTTTCATGGATCCCAATTATGTTGCCGATAGTCCCATACCGTGTCTCTATTTCCCTAACTTTGTACATTATTATCATGGATGCTGTGATACGTTGTAGGATCCAGTAACCTCCGTCATCATAACGAGACATCGTTTCCTACAGCAGAATATCGCTCATTAGGGGTGCACCACATGGCGGCACACAGGGCGCTCACTGCTCCATATTAGTGACACATCTAATGCCCCTCAGATGAGGACATGTCCGGTGTATAGGACTTATTCTGCCATATTATGTAACACCAGATTATCAGGACTATAGGGGACAGGACTAGAACAATCCCACTATGCGCAGCACAGATACACAGCAGATCACAGAACAATATGTCCTTACTGAGTTGTTTTTGTTTATAGAACAAGAAAAATCAGAAAATGTGAAAAAGGGGAAAAAGAAACGAGGTAAGTGTGAGAATCATCTCCATGTTGTGTGATGTCGGTCAGGGAGAATAATTCATGTGGAGCAGATGTCATCAGTCATGTATGATGGCTGGCGATGACCCTGACCTCTGTGTGATGAGATTCCTCTGCCGTCGGCCACAGTGACCGCACAGTAGTATCATGTCCTATGGCGTCCCATCACTTACATTATATTTACTTCTCTTCTCATAGGTTCCATCTTCCGCCGGATCTTATCATCCTGCCGGCGCGGATTATCCAGGGCTGCTCCGTGTTTACATGTTGTCACCGTTCCCCTAGTGTCATCTAAAAGACGGGGAACCTCAGCATCCAGCGCCCTGAAGTCCAGCAGATCCACCATCACTGCTGGAGCTGTATAGAAGGACCGTCACCACCTACCTGCGGCCTTCTGACTGTTACATCTCTGCCCGGTCATGTTTCGGTATGGCCTCTGTCACCAGGCTCCGCAGTATTCATACTGCTCGCAGACTGGGCTGTTACTGATCACCTGGCATCTGACCCCGGCTTCTTCCTGACTACGATTTCGTCTATCGATTCTGGTCCTCATTTTCTCCTTCCCCCGTCCTTCTATCCTATTATTAATAAAAAAAATTACAATTATTATTACTCAGATTTTTTTGCATCAAACTTTACTCTGCATTTTGCTAATTGATAAAAATAATATAGTAACAGTATACAGTATGCGGATTATATATGTACAGTATGCTGATACTATATACACAGTGTGCTGATACTATATACACAGTCTGCTGATACTATATACACAGTGTGCTGATAATATATACACAGTCTGCTGATAATATATATATACAGTGTGCTGATACTATATACACAGTGTGCTGATACTATATACACAGTCTGCTGATACTATATACACAGTGTGCTGATAATATATACACAGTCTGCTGATAATATATATATACAGTGTGCTGATACTATATACACAGTGTGCTGATACTATATACACAGTTGCTGATAATATATACACAGTGTGCTGATAAATATATATACAGTGTGCTGATACTATATACACAGTGTGCTGATACTATATACACAGTGTGCTGATACTATATATATATATGTATATATATATACATATATATATATACACACACAGTGTGCTGATACTATATACACAGTGTGCTGATAATATATACACAGTCTGCTGATAATATATATATACAGTGTGCTGATACTATATACACAGTGTGCTGATACTATATACACAGTGTGCTGATACTATATACACAGTGTGCTGATAATATATACACAGTGTGCTGATACTATATACACAGTGTGCTGATACTATATACACAGTGTGCTGATACTATATATATATATATATATATATATATATATACATATATATATATACACACACAGTGTGCTGATACTATATACACAGTGTGCTGATAATATATACACAGTCTGCTGATAATATATATATACAGTGTGCTGATACTATATACACAGTGTGCTGATACTATATACACAGTGTGCTGATACTAATATATAATATATATTATATATAATATATATATATACACAGTGTGCTGATACTATATACACAGTGTGCTGATACTATATACACAGTGTGCTGATACTATATACACAGTGTGCTGATACTATATACACAGTGTGCTGATACTATATACAGTGTGCTGATAATATATATACAGTCTGCTGATACTATATACACAGTGTGCTGATACTATATACACAGTGTGCTGATAATATATATACAGTGTGCTGATACTATATACACAGTGTGCTGATACTATATACACAGTGTGCTGATAATATATAACAGTGTGCTGATACTATATATACAGTGTGCTGATAATATATAACAGTTGCTGATACTATATACACAGTGTGCTGATAATATATACACAGTGTGCTGATACATATACACACAGTGTGCTGATACTATATACACAGTGTGCTGATAATATATACACAGTGTGCTGATACTATATATACAGTGTGCTGATACTATATACACAGTGTGCTGATATATATACACAGTGTGCTGATAATATATACACAGTGTGCTGATAATATATACACAGTGTGCTGATACTATATACAGTGTGCTGAAATATATATACAGTGTGCTGATAACTATATACCAGTGTGCTGATAATATATACACAGTGTGCTGATATATATATCACAGTGTGCTGATAATATAATACAGTGTGCTGATAATATATACACAGTGTGCTGATACAATATAACAGTGTGCTGATAACTATATACACAGTGTGCTGATAATATATACACAGTGTGCTGATACTACTATACAGTGTGCTGATAATATATATACAGTGTGCTGATACTATATACACAGTGTGCTGATAATATATACACAGTGTGCTGATAATATATATACAGTGTGCTGATACTATATACACAGTGTGCTGATAATATATTCACAGTGTGCTGATACTACATACACAGTGTGCTGATACTATATACACAGTGTGCTGATACTATATACACAGTGTGCTGATAATATATACACAGTGTGCTGATACTATATACACAGTGTGCTGATACTATATACACAGTGTGATGATACTATATACACAGTGTGCTGATAATATATACACAGTGTGCTGATACTATATACACAGTGTGCTGATAATATATACACAGTGTGCTGATACTATACACACAGTGTGCTGATACTATATACACAGTGTGCTGATACTATATACACAGTGTGCTGATAATATATATACAGTGTGCTGATACTATATACACAGTGTGCTGATACTATATACACAGTGTGCTGATAATATATACACAGTGTGCTGATAATATATACACAGTGTGCTGATACTATATACAGTGTGCTGATAATATATATACAGTGTGCTGATACTACATACACAGTGTGCTGATACTATATACACAGTGTGCTGATATATATACACAGTGTGCTGATACTATATACACTGCTCAAAAAAATAAAGGGAACACTTAAACAACAGAATATAACTGCAAGTAAATGAAACTTCTGTGAAATCAAACTGTCCACTTAGGAAGCAACACTGATTGACAATCAATTTCACCTGCTGTTGTGCAAATGGAATAGACAGCAGATGGAAATTATTGGCAATTATCAAGACACACTCAATAAAGGAGTGGTTCTGCAGGTGGGGACCACAGACCACATCTCAGTACCAATGCTTTCTGGCTGATGTTTTGGTCACTTTTGAATGTTGGTTGTGCTTTCACACTCGTAGCATGAGACGGACTCTACAACCCACACAAATCGTCCACCAAACAAACCTATATGCCCGACAATACATTTCCCAAAAATCCACTGCCTTTCATTCCCGTTCCTGGATCCCCACAAATGTCCCCAAAATAAATATTTTTTAGGCCTTACCCTGAATATGGGTTTTAGTAATAAAACCCACACTGTCCACAGCAGCCTGTATTTGCAGCCGTCATGTCCCGAGTCCGCTATGAAGCCCTGATGAGATTCCTCCACTTCAGTGACAATTCCCAAGCCCCCCAAGAACTGACCCCAATTATGATCGGCTAAATAAATTGAGACCCCTAATTTACCTCCTACAAACTTCATTTCTAAATTCTTATACCCCAGAGAAAAATGTGGCAGTCGACGAGTCCTTGATGAGCTACAAGGGCCGCCTGTCATTCCGCCAATTTATCCCCTCCAAGCGTGCCAAATATGGCGTAAAATTATACAAAATGTGTGAGAGCTCATCAGGGTACATTGTTATGTTTTGGTAGCTGAGGAGAGCAGGCAAAAATGGCAATACACCAGAGAGGTTGGAATCTACTGGATTGCAGTATCCTGACTAACCACCACAACTAAAGGCAGCCGTGGAGCGTTCCTACGTTGGTCCTAGACGCCTCGTCACAGCCTGAGAGGCTAACTACACCTAAAGGTAGAAAGAGGAAAGCTATCTGCCCCGGAGCAGATCCCCAAAGAATATAGGAAGCCCCCAAACATGTAATGGCGGCTAGACAAGAGGAAATACAGACACAGACAGAAAATAGTATGAGCAAACGCTGGGGCCCAATCTGCCTAGACAGAAAAGGATAGGAAGGATTCTTACTGCAATCCAAAAAAACCTCTAAAAAAAACCCAACGCTACTAATTGCAAAAACACCTGAGATCACACGACCTCTACCATCTAAATTAGTTCTCTGGTGTAACAAAACTAAGCCGCAGCCACAGAAAAAACTGGAAAAGGCAAATGAACAAACAACAGTGGCTCCAGAGGAACCGAGAGGAGACCAAGCCCCCCGGGGAGGGGAACCTGGCCAACCTCACAGAAATGCAGAGAAATATGCAAAAGGCAAGCACAAAAACAAAAAACAGAAAATATCTTTTCTGAGAGCAGGAGAAGAGGCAAGACTCAGCAAGCTTCCAAGTGAACCAGGAAACAACGTTGAGCCAAGAACAATTGATCACCGGCAACCATAATGGGGGGAAACCTCCCTTATATCCAGCCAGTCCATGATTCCTGATTGTCAATCCTCATTGAATGGTTCAGTACTGTTTGTAACCACCAGAGGGAGCTTCTGCTCAGAATTAATTTCTAAAACATTCATAACAGTACCCCCCCTTGAGGAGGGGTCACCGAACCCTCATTTGTGCAACCAGGTCAGGATGAGCTCTGTGATACGCACGGATCAGTCTCCTAGCATGGATGTCCGAAGCAAACACCCAAGAATTGTCCTCCTGACTATAACCTCTCCACTTAACCAAATACTGGAGTTTCCGTCTTGAAAAACAAGAATCCAATATTTTCTCAACCACATACTCCAGATTGCCCTCAACCAAAACAGGGTCAGCGGGCGCAGCCATAGGAACCACTGGCTCGACAAACCTCTTCAATAAGGACTTGTGGAACACGTTATGGATCTTAAATGTCCATGGAAGAAGTAAACAAAAGGAAAACGGATTAAGAATCTCCATGATCTTATAGGTCCAATGAACCTAGGCTTAAACTTAGGAGATGCAACTCTCATAGGGATATTTCTTGAGGACAACCAGACCAAGTCCCCCACTTTAAACCGAGGACCATCAGTCCTCTGCCGGTTGGCAAACCACTGGGCCTTCTCCTGAGAGAGGGACAACCTCTCCACTACCTGGTCCCAAATCTGCTGCATACGCTCCACAACAGAGTCAACACCCGGACAGACAGAAGCCTCCGTCTGTCCCGAAGAAAATCAAGGGTGAAACCCAAAATTGCAGAAAAATGGAGACATCAAAGTGGCAGAGATTGCCCTATTATTAAGAGCAAACTCAGCCAAAGGCAAAAAAGAGACCCAGTCATCTTGATCAGCAGACACAAAGCATCTCAGATAAGTCTCCAATGTCTGGTTTGTTCTCTCAGTTTGTCCATTGGTCTGAGGATGAAAAGCAGAGGAGAAAGACAATTGAACACCAAGTTTAGAACAAAAAGTCCTCCAAAATCTGGAAACAAACTGGACTCCTCTGTCAGACACAATGTTCTCAGGAATGCTGTGTAACCGAACTACGTGCTGAAGGAACAAAGGCACCAATTCGAAGGAGGAAGGCAACTTAGGTAATGGCACAAGATGTATAATCTTGGAAAACCTATCACAAATCACCCAGATAACGGTCATTCTCTGAGAAACAGGGAGGTCGGAAACAAAATCCATAGAGATATGGGTCCATGGTCTTTTGGGCACAGACAATGGCATCAACAAACCACTAGAGCGAGAGCAAGGCTTGGAGCGAGAGCAAGTCCCACAGGACTGCACAAACTCCCTGACGTCACGAGACAAAGTAGGCCACCAAAAGGACCGACTCACCAAGTCTCTGGTACCAAAAATTCCGGGATGACAGGCCAACGCGGAACAATGAATCTCAGACATCACACTCTTCTTCCACTGGTCTGGGACAAACAATTTCCCAACAGGGCAGCGCTCGGGTTTATCCTCCTGACACCCCTCCAGAGCCAGTCTCAAATTGGCGAGATGGCAGAAAGAACCCACCCTCTTTCAAAATAACAGCAGGATCAGATAACTCAGGAGAGTCCGCAAGGAAACTCCTCGAGAGGGCATCCGCCTTAACATTCTTAGTGCCAGGAAGAAAGGAAACCACAAAATTAAAACGTGTGAAAAACAAGGCCCACCTGGCCTGTCTAGGATTAAGTCGCTTGGCTGATTCCAGATAAACCAGATTCTTATGGTCCGTGTGGACCACCACCTGATGTTTGGCTCCCTCCAGCCAATGTCTCCACTCTTCAAAAGCCCACTTCATGGCCAATAACTCCCGATTACCCACGTCATAATTACGTTCAGTTGGAGAAAATTTTCGAGAGAAAAAAGCACAAGGGTTACTTTTAGAGGTCTCAGGATCTCTTTGGGACAAAACGGCACCTGCCCCAATTTCAGAGGCATCAACCTCCACCTGAAATGGCAGAGAAACATCAGGCTGCCGTAGAACAGGAGCAGAAGTGAATCTCCGTTTATGTTCCTGAAACGCAGAGACTGCCTCAGGAGGCCAATTCACCACATCAGAACCCTTTTTGGTCAAATCAGTCAATGGTTTAACAATAACAGAGAAAATTACCAATAAATTTACGATAAAAATTGGCAAAACCCAAGAATCTCTGAAGAGCCTTTAATGAAGTAGGTTGGACCCAATCACAGATGGCCTGAACCTTGACCGGGTCCATTTCAATAACAGATGGAGACAAAATGAATCCCAGAAATGAGATCCTCTGTATGCCAAAAAGACACTTTGATCCCTTCACATACAGAGCATTCTCTCTCAAAATCTGGAACACAGTCCGAACATGTTTCACATGAGAGTCCCAGTCATTGGAAAAAATCAAGATATCATCCAAATAAACAATCAGAAATTTATCCACAATATCCCTGAAAATGTCATTCATGAAGGACTGGAAGACAGAAGGAGCATTAGTGAGCCCAAAGGGCATCACTAGGTACTCAAAATGCCCCTTTGGGGTATTAAACGCCGTCTTCCATTCATCCCCGTGCTTAATGCGAATAAGGTTATACGCCCCCCTGAGGTCAAGCTTCGTAAACCAAGTAGCACTTTTCACCCTGGAAAATAGGTCAGAAATCAAGGGTAACAGATATTGATATTTCACAGTGATATTGTTCAAGAGATGATAATCAATACACGGCCTTAATGAACCATCCTTTTTGGCCACAAAGAAAAAACCGGCACCCAAGGGTGAAGAGGATGGTCTGATATGACCCTTCTCCAATGACTCCTTGATATAAGACCGAATAGCGTCATGTTCAGGTATAGACAAGTTAAAAAGGCGACCTTTAGGGAATTTACTACCCGGCACTAATTCAATAGCGCAGTCATAGCTCCTATGGGGGGCAAGGATGCAGATTTACTTTCGCTAAACACATCAGAAAAATCAGTCAAAAAGTCAGGCACATCTTGAGCCTGGGGAGAGCAGAAAAAACAGGAGTGTTGACATTAACACATTGGCAGCCCCAACTGGTTACAGACACAGATTTCCAAAACAGGATTATGAGACTGCAACCAAGGGAAACCTAGTACAATAATGTCATGCAGATTATACAGCACCAAAAATTTGCAACTCTCCTGATGATCAGGTTCAACCCTCATTATCACCTGAGTAGAGAACTGGAGTTTATTCTCCACCAAAGGGGTAGAATCAATCCCCAGTAGGGGAATAGACTTCCGTAGGGGTATCAAGGGAAACCCACAACGTTTAGCAAAATCAAAATGCATCAGGTTAATAGCTGCTCCCGAATCAACAAAAGCCTGAGCAGAAAATGTGGACAGGGAGCAAATCAGGGTAACAGTCAACAGAAATTTAGTCTGAACACTACCCAAGACAACTGAGCGTGCAAAACGTCTTCCCCGCTTAGGGCAGACTGAAATAGCATGAGAGGCATCACCACAGTAGAAACATAACCCATTGCGTTTTCGAAACTCATGACGCTGTGCCCCAGAAGCCACTCTATCACACTGCATGGGTTCAGAAGCTGGTTCACAAGGCAACACTATCTCACGCATACCTCTACGCTCACGCAAACGTCTGTCAATTTGAATCGCCAATGACATAGAATCATTGAGACCAGAGGGAGCCGGGAAACCCACCATAACATCTTTTACATTCTCTGACAGACCCTTCTGAAAAAGGGCTGCCAAAGCATCATCATTCCATTTGGTCAGAACTACCCACTTTCGGAATTTCTGACAGTACAACTCAGCGTCCTCAAGCCCCTGATTTAATGCCAACAAGGTTTTTTCAGCTTGATCAGTGAAAATTAGGTTCATCATACAATAACCCCAGAGCCAGAAAAAATGCATCAACATTACTCAAAACAGGGTCCCCAGGTGTCAGGGAAAAAGCCCAATCCTGAGGATCGCCGCGCAGGAGAGAGATGACAATTTGAACCTGCTGTGCTGCGTTCCCTGAGGACTTAGGTTTTAAGGCAAAAAACAACTTACAGTTATTTTTGAAATTCAGAAATTTAGCTCGATCCCCCAAAATCAAATCTGGCATGGGGATCCTAGGTTCCACAACCGGCAACCCTGCAAGATAGATAGCAATACTCCGAACTTCAGTGGCAAGCTGATCCACACGGCCAGACAACTGTGCAAACTCCATTGAGAGGAAAAAAAAATCCTCCTCAGCACCCAGAGAAAAAGAGGGAAAAAAATGCAACAAACAGAAAAAAAAAAATCTCTGACAACTCTGACAACTTTCTTCTTTCCACACTTTTTTTCCCTTCTGTGAGTACCATATAATTTTCAGTTTGGCCGGTGATACTGTTATGTTTTGGTAGCGGAGGAGAGCAGGCAAAAATGGCAATACACCAGAGAGGTTGGAATCTACTGGATTGCAGTACCCTGACTAACCACCACAACTAAAGGCAGCCGTGGAGCGTTCCTACGTTGGTCCTAGACGCCTCGTCACAGCCTGAGAGGCTAACTACACCTAAAGATAGAAAGAGGAAAGCTATCTGCCCCGGAGCAGATCCCCAAAGAACATAGGAAGCCCCCAAACATGTAATGGCGGCTAGACAAGAGGAAATACAGACACAGACAGAAAATAGTATGAGCAAACACTGGGGCCCAATCTGCCTAGACAGAAAAGGATAGGAAGGATTTTTACTGCAATCAAAAAAAAACCCTAAAAAAAAAAAACAACGCTACTAATTGCAAAAACACTTGAGATCACACGACCTCTACCACCTAAATTAGTTCTCTGGTGTAACAAAACTAAGCCGCAGCCACAGAAAAAAATGGAAAAGGCAAATGAACAAACAACAGTGGCTCCAGAGGAACCGAGAGGAGACTAAGCCCCCCGGGGAGGGGAACCTGGCCAACATCACAGAAATTCAGAGAAATATGCAAAAGGCACGCACAAAAACAAAAAACAGAAAATATCTTATCTGAGAGCAGGAGAAGAGGCGAGACTCAGCAAGCTTCCAAGTGAACCAGGAAACAACGTTGAGACAAGAACAATTGATCACCGGCAACCATGATAGGGGGAAACCTCCCTTATATCCAGCCAGTCCGTGATTCCTGATTGCCAATCCTCATTGAATGGTTCAGTATGTTTGTAACCACCAGAGGGAGCTTCTGCTCAGAATTCATTTCTAAAACATTCATAACAGTACACATCCACCTTCCTAATTTATAAACCCCCCAAACTGTCCCCAGACAATGGGCATCTCAGGCAAAATTGTCTGGGAGCTAATGACGCCCTTTCTCCATAAAGGGTACCACGTGTATACTGACAACTACTACACCAGCTTCCCCCTGTATAAATCCCCCCACGCTGCAAATACAGGGGCCTGTGGGACAGTCAGGAAAAACAGAGTTGGGTTTCCGTCACAGTTGGCGTCCAGACGTTTGGAGAAGGGGGCGTCATTCTCACTCGCAAATGACCAACTTCTTGCAGTGAAGTGGAATGACAAGAAGGACGTCTACATGCTGACCACACTGCATGCGGACACCACTGTGACGGTCAGAGAGAGGGGTGCCACCAGGGACAAGGAAAAACCAGTCTGCGTCACAGACTATAATAAATTTATGGGTGGCGTTGACTTATCAGACCAGGTTCTGCAACCATACCTGGTCAAGCGGAAGACCAGGGCCTGGTACAAAAAGGTGGCAATCTACCTTATCCAAACTGCCACAGACAACAGCTTTGTCCTGTATAAAAAATCCCAAGGACCCCTTACATTCCTCCAGTTTCAGGAAAAAATTGTTGAGGTCCTCATGTTTGAGTCAATGGCACCGGGGGAAGCCTTCGAGTCTGAGGATTCCCGGAGACTTGCAGAGCGCCATTTTCATCACCCTGTCTCTGTCACTCCCACCCAAAGGTATCCTCAAAAATGATGTTTGCAGGAAGCATGGCAAACGGAGTGATTCCCGGTACTATTGCCCCACATGCCCATCCCAACCAGGCCTTTGTATCTCCCCCTGCTTTGAGACCTACCACACCTCCTACAATTATTAGTTTTTTTTATATAATTTTTATTTTCTGCTTAGAGGCCCCAGTAGAGTAATTTGGAACAAGTAATAGAGAATATTTTCATTAGTAGATCCCATTTTACCCCATTCCACAATTAATTCCAACACTTGATCAATCCCATACCAAACTACTATTCCAACGAATTCTCATCCACGTACCCACATCTATACACCCCACAGTGTGGACCCCACAAATGTTCCTGAAAAGTCACGTCATCTGAAAATTAATTCTAGGCCTTGGTTACTCACAAACATGTTTTGCTGAGGCTATATTATTTAGCAGGTCTCCTTCTTTTCCCTTTTTTGATCCCTTATTCACCCACCCTCTGGGTATAATAATATATTTTTTTATTTTAGGTTGTTTTTATTGTGTCTTAATTTTCTTATTTTCTAATTTTCTTTCACTGGTGATATAGTGATGTGTACGCTGGGAGTCCCGGTTTCCGGATGCGGGGGGTGTCTCCTCGTCTCCCACGCACGCATGGGGATTTGATTTTTCCCCGCACGTGCGCTGTGAGACCTGACGTCCTTTCTGCATCTGCCGGGACCTGCGACGTGCGGTGCGCATGCGCCACTTTAACCATCACTATTGCCCGGCCAGCACCATGTCACCTCGTCACATGCTGTTATAAGGTCCTTTGATTTACCATGGAGTTGCTCCCCTCGAGAAAGTGGTGTATTTACCATTCGAAACGCGCGTCGGGCTTTCCATACCTGGCCCGAGGTTGTCTGCAGTGTCCCTACTACCTTGGTGAGTCTCCCCTCTTTGGTCCTCAATTATCTATGAACCTTTTGGTCCAGGTTTGACTTTTATTCTGGATCCTGTCTTGGACACGTCTATTGGCACATTCGTCTCTCATATAGGGATTGATGGAGCTAAAACAACGTTGTACGACCGGTCTCTGAAAGTGTCTGCCATTCTCGCCCTGCTGGTGTTCTTTCATCTTTGGAACAAACTCATCTTTGCCACACAGTTGGCTGCGTTTTCCTCCACATTTTGCCCGTCATTCCAGCACAGTTTATTCTTCCTGCTACAATATACGCAAATGCGGGACAACTGTTTTGTTAGGAAGACCAAATTTTATAATCATCCAATGTATTTTTCGGAGCGTGCCTCCCTCTGTGAGTAATAATTCCTGGAAGGATTTTCAGATAAAGCCAAATTTGTCACATTGTCCTCTATTCTGTCTGAGCACTGCAGTTTGTCCAAACAGAACTTTTTGACTACATACGGGATATCGCCACGCTCATAAGAAAGTGGGTAACAAATTGTTGGGTCCACTTTTGGTGTAATCTTTGACAAAAGTGAGAAATTCAGGTCTAAAACAAGATTTTTGTGGAAAAAATGAACTTTTTCAATATGACGACCTAATGTTATCTAATTCTGTGTCGTAGCTGTGGGTTCAAATTGCTCAATATACCCCTGGATAAAATCTTTGAGGGGTGTAGTTTCCAAAATGGGGTCAGTTTTGGGGGGTTTCTGCTGTTTAGGCACACGTCCAAACCCGACATGGCATCCGCTCTCACAGTTTTGAGATTAAAAGTCAAACGGCGCTCCTTCCCTTCCGAGCTCTACCATGCACCCAAACAGAGGTTTACCCCCACATATGGGGTATCAGCAAACTCAGGACAAATTGCACAACAACTTTTGGGGTCCAATTACTCTTGCTACCCTTGAGAAAGTAAAAATTTGGTGCGAAAAGATCATTTTTGTGGAAAAAAAAATGATTTTTTTATTTTCACAGCTCTGTGTTATAAACTTCTGTGAAGAACTTGGGAGTTCAAAGTGCTCACCACACATCTAGATAAGTTGCTTAAGGGGTCTAGTTTCCAAAATGGTGTCACTTTTGGGGGTTTCCACTGTTTAGGCACATCGGGGGCTCTCCAAACACGACATGGCGTCTAATCTCAATTCCAGACAATTTTGATTTGAAAGAGTCAAACGGCGCTCCTTCCCTTCCGACCTCTGCCGTGCGCCCAAACACTGGTTTACCCCCACATATATGGTATTGGCGTATTCAGGAGAAATTGCTCAACAAATTTTGTGATTCATTTTCTCTTTTAATACTTGTGAAAATAAAAAAAAATTGGTTCTGAATTAAATTTTTTGCAAAAAAAGGTTAAATTTTTTCCTTCCACATTGCTTCAGTTCCTGTGAAGCACGTTAATGGTTAATAAACTTCTTGAATGTGGTTTTGAGCACCTTGAGGGGTGCAGTTTTTAGAATGGTGTCACTTTTGGGTATTTTCTGTCATGTACACCCCCTCAAAGTGACTTTAAATATGATGTGGTCCCTAAAATAAATGGTCTTGTAAATTTTGTTGTAAAAATGAGAAATCGCTGGTCAACTTTTAACCCTTATAACTTCCTAACAAAAAAAATTGGTTTCCAAAATTGTGCTGATGTAAAGTAGACATGTGGAAATGTTACTTATTAAGTAATTTGTGTGACATATCTCTCTGATTTAAGGGCATGAAAATTTAAAGTTTGAAAATTGCAAAATTTTTAAAATTTTCGCCATATTTCTGTTTTTTTTATAAGTAAACACAAGTCATATCGAAGAAGTTTTACCACTAGCATGAAGTACAATATGTCACGAAAAAACAATCTCAGAATCAGCGGGATCCGTAAAAGCGTTCCAGAGTTATAACCTCATAAAGAGACAGTGGTCAGAATTGTAAAAATTGGCCCGGTCATTAACCCCTTACTGCCATCGGACGTACTATCCCGTCCATGGTACCTGGGCCCGTATGACCGGGGACGGGATAGTACGTCCAGCCCTTTAATGCGACATTGCGACTTAAGTCGCAATGATCGCATTAAAATTCCGAAGCCATCTTACCTCAGGAGAGATGGCGCCGGCATCCCGGGGTCTGTCACCGCCCACCCTCACTCCCGATCGCTGTGATTGGCTGTTCAATTCTGAACAGCCAATCGCAGCCTTTCTCACTGTTTCAGCCAATCCGATGGGCTGAAACAGTGAGATCCCAGGCTAGAATCGAATACCGATGTACTCGATCCTAGGCCTGGGCATAGAAAGGAGCAGACCCCCCCTGGATTGGCGCGATCGCCGATCACATCGATCGCGCCAATCGCAGGGCACAGCCGCGGTGTATCCGCGCTGTGCCCTGCCTGTACCTGCCTGGATCGGTGCAGTAATAGCACCGATCCTAGGCCGGAGCCTAGGACAGGCCCAGTAGGGCCTGCAGCTGCTGATTGGCGCGATCGATGTCATCGACGATCGCGCCAATCACAGGGCACAGCAGCGGTGTGACCGCTCTGTGCCCTGCTTCCTGACCTGCCGGTGACCTGCCTAGGAATCGGAGCAGTGAGCTCCGATTACTAGGCCGGTGCCTAGCAACCGGCAAAACAAGGGTCTCCTCTGATTGGTGGGATCGATGTGATCATCGATCCCACCAATGACAGGTCACAGCAGCGATGTGACCGCTCTGTGACCTGTCTGCAAACTGGATCTGACCTGTCTGACCGCACTGCAGGGGTCCTCACACTTGCTGAGGATTCCTGCAGTGCGGTCACACGCCAGATCTCCTCCTGTGCTGGGCCTTGTGGTGCCACAGTAGCCTGTGACACCACAACTCCTGCTGAAGAAAAGAGAGAAGAAGAAGAGAGAAGAAAGAGAGAAGAAAGAAGAGAGAAGGGGAGAAGAAAGAAGAGAGACTACAAACGTGAGTTTTTGAGCCCCGATCCCTGCCCGATCCACCCCAATCCCCCCATTCCCCCTCCCCCTTCCCTTTCCCCCTCTTTTTACCCCCCTTTGCACACATTTACAGCCGCCGAGAGTTGATTGGTGACGCAGTTCACCGATCAACACTCGTGCTCGTTTTTCTTTTGCACCCCCCTCTCGTGCGCACTTCCAGCAGCCGCGGAACTTTGATAAGTGACACCAGTCACTTATCAGAGCTCGTTCCTGCAGTTTTTTTTTTTTTTTTTTCACTCCCCTTTCCGCCACTCCTGTGCGCACTTCCAGCAGCCGCGGAACTTTGATAAATGACACCAGTCACTTATCAGAGCTCGTTCCTGCAGGTTTTTTTTTTTTTCACCCCACTTTCCGTCACTTATCAGAGCTCGTTCCTGCCGTTTTTGTTTTTTTTTTTCACTCCCCTTTCCGCCACTCCTGTGCGCACTTCCAGCAGCCGCGGAACTTTGATAAGTGACACCAGTCACTTATCAGAGCTCGTTCCTGCAGTTTTTTTTTTTTCACCCCACTTTCCGCCACTCCCGTGCGCACATCTAGCAGCCGCGGAACTTTGATAAGTGACACCGGTCACTTATCAGAGCTCGTTCCTGCAGTTTTTTTTTTTTTTTTCACTCCCCTTCCGCCACTCCTGTGCGCACATCTAGCAGCCGCGGAACTTTGATAAGTGACACCGGTCACTTATCAGAGCTCGCTCCTGCCGTCTTTTTTTTTTTCACTCCCCTTTCCGCCACTCCTGTGCGCACATCCAGCAGCCGCGGAACTTTGATAAGTGACACCAGTCACTTATCAGAGCTCGTTCCTGCAGTTTTTTTTTTTTCACCCCACTTTCCGCCACTCCCGTGCGCACATCTAGCAGCCGCGGAACTTTGATAAGTGACACCGGTCACTTATCAGAGCTCGTTCCTGCCGTTTTTTTTTTTTTTTTTTCACTCCCCTTTCCGCCACTCCTGTGCGCACATCTAGCAGCCGCGGAACTTTGATAAGTGACACCAGTCACTTATTAGAGCTTGCTCCTGCCGTCTTTTTTTTTTTTCACTCCCCTTTCCGCCACTCCTGTGCGCACATCCAGCAGCCGCGGAACTTTGATAAGTGACACCAGTCACTTATCAGAGCTCGTTCCTGCATTTTTTTTTTCACTCCCCTTTCCGCCACTCCTGTGCGCACATCCAGCAGCCGCGGAACTTTGATAAGTGACACCGGTCACTTATCAGAGCTCGTTCCTGCCGTTTTTTTTTTTCACTCCCTTTCCGCCACTCCTGTGCGCACATCCGCAGCCGCGGAACTTTGATAAGTGACACCGTCACTTATCAGAGCTCGTTCCTGCCGTTTTTTTTTTTTTCACTTCCCTTTCCGCCACTCCTGTGCGCACATCCAGCAGCCGCGGAACTTTGATAAGTGACACCGGTCACTTATCAGAGCTCGTTCCTGCCGTTTTTTTTTTTTTTCACTTCCCTTTCCGCCACTCCTGTGCGCACATCCGGCAGCCGCGAACTTTGATAAGTGACACCGGTCACTTATCAGAGCTCGTTCCTGCCGTTTTTTTTTTTTTTCACTTCCCTTTCCGCCACTCCTGTGCGCACATCCGGCAGCCGCGGAACTTTGATAAGTGACACCGGTCACTTATCAGAGCTCGTGCCTGCTGGTTTAGACTTTTTTTCACAGGCATTTTTTTCCCTATTCTCTTTCTTTTCTTTTAGCTTTTTCCTTTCAGCATAGTTTGCACCAACCACTATCCCCCCCCCCACACACACACACAGTTATAAATAAAGTTCACACAAAGCACCACATTCACAAAAAAAATGTCCCGCTCGTCACGTTCTTCCCAACAGCGCTATTCAGTGGAAGAGGCATACGCTTTCCTTGCCTCCGACACTGATAGCGAGGGAGAGGATCCCACATTTCTTTACTTTTCAGATTCTTCATCCTCTTCTTCTTCTTCCCCTCTTCCTCATCTTCCTCCTCGGGTCCTGCGGAACCGCCACGCAGACGCCCCAGGACAGAAGATGAGGCAGCGCCCACCCCTGAAAATGAACCAGTGCACCCCTCTTCGGACCCCATATGGACCCCGCCCCCCGAAAATTACGAGCCACTGATTCCTGATTTTGTGGCAGAATCAGGAATCAAGTTTGACACCACGGGCCTCAGAGAAATAGACTTTTTCAAAGTCTTTTTCTCTGAGGATTTTATTAACCTCGTGGTGGAGCAAACTAATTTGTACGCTCGGCAATTTTTGGCGCAAAACCCAGTGTCATCATTTTCCAACTGGTCTCCTGTAGACGCAGGTGAAATGATGCAGTTTTGGGCCTGGTCCTCCATATGGGGATCCTGAAGAAGCCAGAACTTCGGCAATATTGGAGTGTTGATATTTTATACAACACTCCACTGTTCCGAATGGTCATGGCTCGGACGCGTTTTGAGGCCATCCACAAATTCCTGCATTATAATGATAATGCACAGTGTCCCCCACAAAATGACCCCAACTTTGACCGTCTGTTCAAAGTTCGGCCGGTCATCGAACACTTCAGCAAAAAGTTTGCTGAAGTGTACGTGCCCCAAAGGGACATCTGCGTGGATGAGTCCTTGGTTCATTTTAAGGGACGGCTCAGATTCCGCCAGTACCTGCCCAGCAAGAGGGCAAGGTACGGAATTAAACTCTACAAGCTGTGCGAGAGTACCTCAGGGTACACGCACAGCTTTAGAGTTTACGAAGGAAAGGACACCAGGATTGAACCCCCTGAGTGTCCCCCCGTCCTGGGAGTGAGTGGGAAAATTGTGTGGGATTTGGTGCACCCACTGCTGGATAAAGGTTATCACCTTTACACCGATAACTTTTATTCCAGCGTCCCACTCTACAAATCCCTCTCTGCGCGAGGTACCGCAGCTTGCGGTACCGTCCGCAAAAATCAGAGAGGCCTCCCGAAGACGCTACTTGGGCAGATGCTCAGAAAGGGTGAGAGCAGAGCCCAATGTAGCGACCACCTGTTGGTGGTCAAGTACAAGGACAAGAGGGATGTCCTTCTCTTGACCACCATACATGGTGATGGCAGCTCCCTCAGCACTGTACGGGGTACCTCTACACAGGTCCGCAAACCGGACTGTGTACTGGGGTACAATAAATACATGGGGGGTGTTGATCTCTCTGATCAACTCCTCCAACCGTACAGTGCTTTGAGAAAGGCCAAGGTGTGGTACAAGAAGCTGTCCGTGCACATCGTCCAAATGGCAATGCTCAACGCTTTCCTGCTGTCACGATGTGCACGCAACAGCGATACGACGTACCTTCAGTTCCAGGAGGTAGTGGTTAAGGCCCTGATGTTTGGCGCTCAGGAAACAGCGGGCCCCAGTACTTCTGGAACTGAAGGTGCTCGTATCATACCAGGTCAGCATTTCCCGGGGTGGTCCCGCCAACTGGAAGCAAAGGTAAGCCGCAAAAAAGGTGCCGAGTGTGTTACAAAAGGGGAATACGCAAGGACACCACTTACCAATGCGACACCTGCCCCGAAAAACCTGGCCTGTGTATGAAGGATTGTTTCAAATTGTACCACACCTCAATGCACTACTAATTTACTTTACAGGAAAGATTAGTTCCAGAAGGGGGGCACATTTAGAAAAGTTCCTTGGGAGTCTACTTTCCAAAATTATGTCACTTGTGGGTTTTTTTTTACTGTTTAGGCACATCAGGAGCTCTGCAAACGGAACATGACGCCCGCAGACCATTCCATCAGTCTGCATTCCAAAACGTCACGACTTCCCTTCTGAGCCCCGACTTGTGCCCAAACAGTTTTTTCCCACATATGGGGCACCAGTGTACTCAGGACAAATTGGACAACAATTTTTGGTGTCCAATTTCTCCTCTTACCCTTGGGAAAATAAAAAATTGGGGACTAAAACATCATTTTTGTGAGGATAAAAGTAGGATTTTTTATTTTTACACCTGGGCATTATAAACTTTAGTGAAACACTTGGGGGTTCAAAATGCTCACCACACACCTAGGTAAGTTCCTTAGGGGGTCTAGTTTCCAAAATGGGGTCACTTGTGGGGGTTTCCACTGTTTAGGCACATGAGGGGCTCTGCTAACGGAACATGACGCCCGCAGACCATTCCATCAAAGTCTGCATTCCAAAACGTCACTGCTTCCCTTCTGCGCCCTGCCATGCGCCCAAACAGTGGTTCCCCCCAACATATGGGGTATCAGCGTACTCAGGACAAATTGGACAACAACTTTTGTGGTCCAATTTCTCCTGTTACCCTTGGGAAAATAAAAAATTGGGGACTAAAACATCATATTTGTGGAAATTTTTTTATTTTTTTTTATTCACGCCAGGGCATTATAAACTTTAGTGAAACACTTGGGGGTTCAAATGCTCACCACACACCTAGATAAGTTCATTAGGGGGTCTAGTTTCCAAAATGGGGTCACTTGTGAGGGTTTCCACTGTTTAGGCACATGAGGGGCTCTGCTAACGGAACATGACGCCCGCAGACCATTCCATCAAAGTCTGCATTCCAAAACGTCACTGCTTCCCTTCTGCGCCCTGCCATGCACCCAAACAGTGGTTCCCCCCAACATATGGGGTATCAGTGTACTCAGGACAAATTGGACAACAACTTTTGTGGTCCAAGTTCTCCTGTTACCCTTGGGAAAATAAAAAATTGGGGACTAAAACATCATATTTGTGGAAATTTTTTTTTTTTTTTTTTCACGCCAGGGCATTATAAACTTTAGTGATACACTTGGGGGTTCAAAGTGCTCACCACACACCTAGATAAGTTCCTTAGGGGGTCTAGTTTCCAAAATGGGGTCACATGTGGGGGGTTTCCACTGTTTAGGCACATCAGGGGCTCTGCTAACGGAACATGACGCCCGCAGACCATTCCATCAAAGTCTGCATTCCAAAACGTCACTGCTTCCCTTCCGAGCCCTGCCGTGTGCCCAAACAGTGTATCCCCCCAACATATGGGGTATCAGCGTACTCAGGACAAATTGGACAACCACTTTTGGGTCCAATTTCTCCTCTTACCCTTGGGAAAATAAAAAATTGGGGACTAAAACATCACTTTTGTGGAAAAAAAATATTTTTTTTTTCACGCCAGGCATTAAAACGTTAGTGAAACACTTGGGGTTCAAAGTGCTCACCACACACCTAGATAAGTTCCTTAGGGGGTCTAGTTTCCAAAATGGGGTCACATGTGGGGGGTTTCCACTGTTTAGGCACATCAGGGGCCCTCCAAACGCGACATGGCGTCCGTTCGCAATTCCAGCCAATTTTGGTTTGGAAAAGTCAAACGGCGCTCCTTCCCTTTCAAGCCCTGCCGTGCGTCCAAACAGTGGTTCCCCCCCACATATGGGGTATCAGCGTACTCAGGACATGTTGGACAACAACTTTTGTGGTCCAATTTCTCCTCTTACCCTGGGAAAATAAAAAATTGGGACTAAAACATCATGCTTGTGGAAAAAATATGATTTTTTTTCTTCACGGCTCTACATTACAAACTTGCGTGAAGCACTTGAGGGTTCAAAGTGCTCACCACACATCTAGATAAGTTCCTTAGGGGTCTAGTTTCCAAAATGGGGTCACATGTGGGGGGTTTCCACTGTTTAGGCACATCAGGGGCCCTCCAAACGCGACATGGCGTCCGTTCGCAATTCCAGCCAATTTTGGTTTGGAAAAGTCAAACGGCGCTCCTTCCCTTTCAAGCCCTGCCGTGCGCCCAAACAGTGGTTTCCCCCCACATATGGGGTATCAGCGTACTCAGGATAAGTTGGACAACAACTTTTGTGGTTCAATTTCTCCTCTTACCCTTGGGAAAATAAAAATTTGGGGACTAAAACATCATGCTTGTGGAAAAAATATGATTTTTTTTCTTCACGGCTCTACATTACAAACTTGTGTGAAGCACTTGAGGGTTCAAACTACTCACCACACATCTAGATAAGTTCCTTAGGGGGTCTAGTTTCCAAAATGGGGTCACATGTGGGGGGTTTCCACTGTTTAGGCACATCGGGGCCTCTCCAAACGCGACATGGCGTCCGTTCTCAATTCCAGCCAATTTTGGTTTGGAAAAGTCAAACTGCGCTCCTTCCATTCCGAGCTCTGCCGTGTGCCCAAACAGTGGTTTTCCCTCACATATGGGGTATCGGCGTACTCAGGAGAAATTGCACAACAACTTTATCAGTCCTTTTTCTCCTTTTTCCCTTGTGAAAATAAAAAAAATGTTTGTAAAAGATCATTTTTGTGACTAAAAAGTAAAATGTTAATTTTTTCCTTCCATGTTGCTTCAGCTCCTGTGAAGCACCTGAAGAGTTAATAAACTTCTTGAATGTGGTTTTGAGTACCTTGAGGGGTGTAGTTTTTAGAATGGTGTCACTTTTGGGTATTTTCTGCTATATAGACCCCTCAAAGTGACTTCAAATATGAGGTGGTCCCGAAAAAAAATGGCTTTGTAAATTTTGTTGTAAAAATGAGAAATCGCTGGTCAACTTTTAACCCTTCTAATTTCCTAACAAAGAAAAATTTTGTTTCCAAAATTGTGCTGATGTAAAGTAGACATGTGGGAAATGTTATTTATTAACTATTTTGTGTGACATATTTCTCTGTTTTAAGGGAATAAAAATTCAAAGTTTGAAAATTGCAAAATTTTCAAAATTTTTGCCATATTTGCGTTTTTTTCATAAATAAATGCAAGTTATATGGAAGAAATTTTACCACTATCATGAAGTACAATATGTCACGAGAAAACAGTCTCAGAATCGCGAAGATCCGTTGAAGCGTTCCAGAGTTATAACCTCATAAAGAGACAGTGGTCAGAATTGTAAAAATTGGCCCGTCATTAACGTGCAAACCACCCTTGGGGGTGAAGGGGTTAAGCTGCAAAATGGCTCTGTCACTAAGGGGTTAATGCACCATTCACTCATCACTGTGTACATACATTACATTACTGATCCTGAGTTACATCCTGTATTATACCTCAGAGCTGCACTCACTATTCTGCTGGTGCAGTCACTATGTACATACATTACATTACTGATCCTGAGTTACATCCTGTATTATACCCCAGAGCTGCACTCACTATTCTGCTGGTGCAGTCACTGTGTACATACATTACATTACTGATCCTGAGTTACATCCTGTATTATATTCCAGAGCTGCACTCACTATTCTGCTGGTGCAGTCACTGTGTACATACATTACTGATCCTGAGTTACATTCTGTATTATACTCCAGAGCTGCACTCACTATTCTGCTGGTGCAGTCACTGTGTACATACATTACATTACTGATCCTGAGTTACATCCTGTATTATACTCCAGAGCTGCACTCACTATTCTGCTGGTGCAGTCACTGTGTACATACATTATATTACTGATCCTGAGTTATATCCTGTATTATACTCCAGAGCTGCACTCACTATTCTGCTGGTGTAGTCACTGTGTACATACATTACATTACTGATCCTGAGTTACATCCTGTATTATACCCCAGAGCTGCACTCACTATTCTGCTGGTGTAGTCACTGTGTACATACATTACATTACTGATCCTGAGTTACCTCCTGTATTATACTCCAGAGCTGCACTCACTATTCTGCTGGAGCAGTCACTGTGTACATACATTACATTACTGATCCTGAGTTACATCCTGTATTATACTCCAGAGCTGCACTCACTATTCTGCTGGTGCAGTCACTGTGTACATACATTACTGATCCTGAGTTACATCCTGTATTATACCTCAGAGCTGCACTCACTATTCTGCTGGTGCAGTCACTATGTACATACATTACATTACTGATCCTGAGTTACCTCCTGTATTATACTCCAGAGCTGCACTCACTATTCTGCTGGTGCAGTCACTGTGTACATACATTACATTACTGATCCGGAGTTACATCCTGTATTATTCTCCAGAGCTGCACTCACTATTCTGCTGGTGCAGTCACTGTGTACATACATTACATTACTGATCCTGAGTTACCTCCTGTATTATACTCCAGAGCTGTACTCACTATTCTGCTGGTGCAGTCACTGTGTACATACATTACATTACTGACCCAGAGTTACATCCTGTATTATCCTCCAGAGCTGCACTCACTATTCTGCTGGTGCAGTCACTGTGTACATACATTACATTACTGATCCTGAGTTACCTCCTGTATTATACTCCAGAGCTGCACTCACTATTCTGCTGGTGCAGTCACTGTGTACATACATTACATTACTGATCCTGAGTTACCTCCTGTATTATACTCCAGAGCTGCACTCACTATTCTGCTGGTGCAGTCACTGTGTACATACATTACATTACTGATCCTGAGTTACATCCTGTATTATACCTCAGAGCTGCACTCACTATTCTGCTGGTGCAGTCACTATGAAACATACATTACATTACTGATCCTGAGTTACCTCCTGTATTATACTCCAGAGCTGCACTCACTATTCTGCTGGTGCAGTCACTGTGTACATACATTACATTACTGATCCGGAGTTACATCCTGTATTATTCTCCAGAGCTGCACTCACTATTCTGCTGGTGCAGTCACTGTGTACATACATTACATTACTGATCCTGAGTACCTCCTGTATTATACTCCAGAGCTGTACTCACTATTCTGCTGGTGCAGTCACTGTGTACATACATTACATTACTGACCCAGAGTTACATCCTGTATTATCCTCCAGAGCTGCACTCACTATTCTGCTGGTGCAGTCACTGTGTACATACATTACATTACTGATCCTGAGTTACCTCCTGTATTATACTCCAGAGGCTGCACTCACTATTCTGCTGGTGCAGTCACTGTGTACATACATTACATTACTGATCCTGAGTTACCTCCTGTATTATACTCCAGAGCTGCACTCACTATTCTGCTGGTGCAGTCACTGTGTACATACATTACATTACTGATCCTGAGTTACATCCTGTATTATACCTCAGAGCTGCACTCACTATTCTGCTGGTGCAGTCACTATGTACATACATTACATTACTGATCCTGAGTTACCTCCTGTATTATACTCCAGAGCTGCACTCACTATTCTGCTGGTGCAGTCACTGTGTACATACATTACATTACTGATCCTGAGTTACCTCCTGTATTATACTCCAGAGCTGCACTCACTATTCTGCTGGTGCAGTCACTGTGTACATACATTACATTACTGATCCTGAGTTACATCCTGTTGTGTCGACCCGCCACCACAATTGTGGATTACCAGGGCAATGGGGTACTCAGAGCCGAGCCCATGGAAGTCTATGGGGATGTCACAGGTAGCGGTGGCTCGGTCTGTGGCCTGGCGGTCTGGCGTATGTTGGGGGAATATTTACAGGGATATATTTACAGTTCGTGACGCCACCTGTAGTCTCTGGTAATTTGTACCAGCGCTGCTGTAGATCTCTGAGGGGATGGTGAGGCAGCTAGATGTCGGGTCCCCTACAGGTGGGACTCTTCCCTCAGGTCGATGGTTATGGTGGGGTTGTGCAGGCATGCAATTAAATAACTCAGTCTCACACCGTCAGCGTCTTTCCATACCTTTTACTTGTAAGATGGTAAGGCAGGTCCCAGGGAGGCTGAGGGGTTGATGGGGGATGATTTTGAGGCAACGGCTGAGCAAGGCAGGGCCTCCTTTACTTTCCAATATGATGAGTCCAACCAGCATAAAGCGTATTCACTCCTGAAACTCAGCTATTCAAAGCTGTACTGCCCGGTCAGTTTTGTGGTGAGCCTTCCAGTGATGAAACTAGGTTCTTCTATGCTTGGCCTAGCTCAAAGTTCCTATTCCACCTGACCCCTGTTACGTACTGACACTTCAAGGGCTGCTTTCTGTTACCTAAGGTCCAGTAAGCCTCTGGTTCTTTTACCACTATGCGTGAAGCTATAGTGATGCTTCGGTCTCCAGTGACCGTGACAATGTGCATGATACTTCAATCCTAAAGCACTTCTAAATTCCTTCCACTGTGCCTTTCGACTTGCTCAACTCTCAATCTCAGCACTGACTAGGCTAAGGTGAACTGGCTCACCTGTACTAGCCTCCACTACTGCACTGTCTCTCTGAAACAACAGGAATCTTGGTGCTCCAGACAGGCACTCCTTCTCTCTCCCCTTCACCTCAGGAGACACTACTAGACTCTCTTGTGCTAAAAACCACACCCTCTACACCCCTGCTGGGTGTCCGAAGTATATGTGATGTCATGTAGAGCCCTTAACCGTTACCTCTCCACTCACCTCCTGGTATTGTGTACCTTAAATACCAGGGCTACACATTCCCCCATGGTAAAACGACAGCACTCCCGGGCTGTGAAATACAAAGAGACAATTTTGTTTATGCATTAAACATTAACATTAACTCGTCCCATCCGGGAGGGAAGGATTTCTTGAACGTTGCAAACAAAACATTAAATATAGAAAAATACAAAATATTAAATAGACAGGTTCATATAATAAACGGCAAGATTCTTGTGAAGGACCCGCACCAAACCTTCAACGTGGGTCCTGGGGGGGCTGCAGGACATAATGAATGCAGACCTCACTCAGTGCCACACCACACGGGTTTTATGTTCAGAGGTAAGTCAAGGCTTCGTGTGAAACCATTATAAGGCACCTTAGTGCAACTATTTACAAGATAAGTTCTGGGCTGGCACAGTCCTCAGCCTCTCAGTCCATTATAAAACACAAAAAATATAATACTTTTTACAATATTCACATTAATTTGTTATAATTACTGCTGGTATCTAATGGGTATCTTCCCTTTTGTGATTCGCTCTGATCTACGTGGAGTAGCGTCAGGTATATTAATTTGTGATCTGTCTGCACTGCGTAACGGCAAACTATAGAACTGCCTCAATCTTCTATGGATCTGGCAAGCGTACTGATGCTGGGCGGTGTGAGTCAGCTTACCAGGGGATCCCATAGTATGGGCGCTGCTTCTGATGATCCTTCTTGAGATTCCGTAGGTTGAGGTGTT